>JAGKTI010007729.1:25459-35887 GCA_018397915.1 Birgus latro | reverse complement strand
TCACAATAAAGGAAACACTATACAGTACTCCCCTGCCAATGAGGGTTTGGTTCCTGAAAACCACTATGGTTGGGAAAACCATGGTTGGTGAAGTTAATTTATATGGGGAAACTCCTCTGTGGGGTGACATAGGATTGGATGATGGATGGATGAACAGGGTTAGGGAAACCTTGGTCAAAGGTAAAAGGGGTATAATGTGAAAAACATATACTACAACATTTTACTATTTTTCTGGTCTTTATTGCACAATATTGCACTGTAACAAACATAAACAAATAAACAAAAGTATGGTAGAAAGTGATTCACTGTACATCCTTAGAATTTCGAAGGTTACAGTATCAGATGGCTACAGTGTTGTGGTGGTGGAAGGCTGGGGATCGCTATCACCTGACTTGGATGATGGCTTGAAGTAGCAAAGGATAGATGGTTGCTTCATCTTATTCTGGAGATCTTTCTGTACCTGTTTGTACGGAGCCAATAATGTGTCCAATCCATGCTTGAATTTTAGACTCAGCTCCATGAAAGGATCTAAGTAAATGAAGACATCAGCAAGACTGTTTACCATAAGTAACCCTTTAAGGTTAGCAAGAGTCATTTTGTACGCTTTATTTTCAGAAAGACCTTACCAATTCAATCCATATTCCTCCACTTTGACTACTGTATTTTTCTGATTATTTTCAGGGTGGTAAATTAACTTTTCCGGCTGAAAAATTTCCCATGTTATCATCATCATCTTCCTTGTGCCATACCTACGATTGTTTCTGGCATAATGGAAGAAACCTCTCAACGTACTCAAAGGTGGATTTCATTTCCTAATTTCCCAACTGGAGATTAGGTTACGTTAGGTTAAATTATTAGGTACAGCTAAGCTAGGTTAGGTTAGGTTTAGTTAATCACTTAGGTTAGGACAGTCCCTTCCACCATTAGGCTGGCAAATCAGATGAACTGTCACAGTGGAACAGCTAAAAGCAACAGGGGAACAGATTTAACAAGAAGCATTTACTTACCACACCACAAATAATCAGAAATATATAACAGACTATCAGGAAAATGAAGAGATGATTTGGTTAGATGCTACTACTGCTTCAAGAATATGTTTTTCTCATTCTGCTCGATGTCTTCCTCATTATCATCCTTGTCCTCACTTGACTTAATGTTTTGGGCCCGTGATAACAATGGGAAAAGTGATAAACTGAGACAAAGGTACTATAACAGCACACTTACTCAGTCTACTCCCTATAACAACGACTGAACTGGAAGGCGGGAAAGCTGCTAGTATGGGAGAACATTGCTGCCACCTGGTGGCAGCCACTACATACCATGAGTATGTGAACCAAGGACCCACAGTACGTGATTTGGTATGCAAATATATTACTATGTTTAAGTGAATTCCACAGTTGGTGAACACTGTGGTTGGCAGGAGATTACTGTACATCCATCTACTCACTGTCATTTCTGTATATTTGAGCTTATTTACTGTATTCTCTTCCTTTAGTGCCCAAGTCTCACTAGTATAAAAGATTACACTCCTAATGCATGCTGCATACAAGGACCCCTTTGCATAGAGGGAGAGTCCTCTCAGTGTAGGAGAGGCAACAGCTTCCTAAATTGTCTCCAACCACTCCTTACCCTAGCCACAGGACTAGCTCCAACCCCACCTTCAGCAAATAACATGTACCCCAAATAACAAAACTCCTCCACACACTCAAAAATGACTTTCCAGCAAAATAAATTCTTTCATATCTCTCAATTTCTAAATGCTCTCCCCTGACACACCACACACATAAAATCAACATTATTTCACAGCCTATCTCCAATACCCTACATCTCTAATGTACCCACTTATCACAAACACTGCACAAGATGGTGTTACTCCCCACAACCTCGCGGCAAACTGCACATGACCACACTCCCTCGGCTTTGGCAGTACTGCCACTAGCCCTAGGTATCATCACTTTTGTTGTAACTACATTTACTCTCAAACTTTTGTACACCATTCCATCTAAAATGTGTACAACACACATTTTAGGAAAAGAGAGAGTAGGTTGATTACGTACAAGTCTGGGAGAAATAGAACACAGATTATTTTCTGGTCAGGAAGGCCGACAGGAGGTTAGTGAGGGATGTTAAATTTACAGGAAGCGAGGAGTGTGTCCAGAAGCACAAATTATTGATATGTGACATGGTGCTTAAAGAACAAGTGATGAAAAAGAGGACTTATGTACCTAGGAGGAAAATCAAGCAGTAAGGGATGCCTTCTATAGCGAGATGAGGAGAGTGGTGGCTGAACAGGGAGCCGCCGACAGAGGCATTAATGAACAGGACAGAGCCCTCAAGAACAACCTCTTGAGAGTTACTGATGCAGTATGCAGTTGTACAAGAGGCCCACCAAGACATAAAGTAACTTGGTGGTGGGATGAAGGCGTAGAAGCTGCGGTTAAGGAGAAAAGAAGGCTTTTCTGTGAATGGAAGAAGGGTGGTAACAAGGAGGAATACTTGGCTGCCAAGCATAGGGCTAGAAGAGAGGTATACAGGGTGAAGTCTGAGTCATGAAGACTTTTACTTGATAACCTAAATTGTGTGGAAAAGAAAATTATGATATTTAAGGTGGCAAATCAGGTGAAGAGGGATAATCGGGACATTATTGGTGAGCAGTGTGAGAAGAATGATGAAGGAAGAGTAGTGATGAACAGTGGGATATTAAAGATGCATGGAGAGAGCATTATAATCAGTTGTTGAAAGAGGAATTTGGCTAGGACAGGGAAGGTTTGGAGCCAGCAGATCCAGTGTTTGGCCCTTGGCCTTTGGTTGATGCTGCTACTGTGAATGAGGCAATAGGCAGGATGCAGGTGGGGAAGGCAGAAGGTATGTCTGGGTTGACTGCCGAAATGCTGAAGGCCTCAATAGATATAGGGGTGAGGTTAGTCACTGACCTGATAAATATGATTATATATGAGTGTGTTGTCTCAGATGATTGGCTGAAGAGTGCAATTGTAAATGTGTACAAGGGGAAGGGTGATGCCCTGGAAAGAGGAAATTATAGAGGTATAAAGCTTTTAGATCAGATAATGAAGGTAATGGAGAGAGTTCTAGAAGGTATGATTAGAGAAAGAGTGAATATTGATGAGATTCAGTTTGGGTTTATGCCAGGCAGGGGGACCACGGATGCCATATTCATTCTTTTGACAGCTTCAGGAAAAATATACAGTAGGCGCGGAAAGTGTTGATGCCATCATAAAAAAAGAAAACATTCTTGTGGTTAGCAAGGAGAAACAAATAAATTAACACTCACCATTGAATTTAGTATTTACTGGCATTCCCCTTCACCTTTATCATCTTCTTAAGGCGTCTGGGGAGACTGATGGCGTAGTTTTGCAGAACAGACGGACTAAAACTGCTCCATAGCTGCAGCCTCAAGTTTAGGCAAAGATGGTGTGTCCATACTACGCA
This sequence comes from Birgus latro, assembly GCA_018397915.1. NCBI lineage: Eukaryota > Metazoa > Arthropoda > Malacostraca > Decapoda > Coenobitidae > Birgus > Birgus latro. Next base: position 32,437 of record JAGKTI010007729.1, on the reverse strand, counting down.
GCTGCCGCTTCACGTGCGCCCATAAATTCTCAATGGGATTGATATCTGGGCTGTTTCCGGGCCAAACTCGAATAAAGGGAACCTCACAGTCTGTTAGCCACTGTTTCACTGACTTTGCAACATGTGCAGGGGCAGAATCTTGCATAAATACTCTTGCCTTGGTTTTATCAAAAGAGTCACTTAAAACATCACATAAGAGCTCCAAATAATTGTTCTGGTTCACTTTTTCATTTGCAGGTAGAAATACCAACCTACGAACACCATAATATGTAAAGCAGCCCCAAGACATGAGTTAGGCTGGGTATTTAACAAACTTGGAAGTGTACTTAGGATCCAGGGGGTCACTGCCTGGTTTGCAGTACACTCGTGATGAAGGGGTACCAGTGACAGTAAATGTTGACTCACCACTCCAAAGCACAGTTTTCCATTGCTCCTCACTCCAGGCAAGATATTTCTTACAAAAATTTACTCTCTTTTTCTTCTGAAGTGCAGTTAGCAGTGGTTTGTTACGAGCACAAAAACTCCTGTAGCCCAGATCGTCATGCAACAGCTGCTGCACACTTCTGACAGACACATCTGCCAGCAACTGTGGGTTCTTTTCTTTTAAATCCCGTGCTGTTAGCCTTGGATCCTTGCTAACTTGCCTTGAGATCAGCTGACAGGTCCTGAAGGTTGTCTTACGAGGTCTCCCAGGCTTGGGAAGTGGAGTGGGAGGAATGGCCTCCCCACTGTCCTTGAACCGCTTCACCAGTCTCTGCACTGTCCTCAGTCTAACACCATCTGATTTGCAATAAATGGGAGTTTGTGGCCAGTTTTGTATAAAGTAATCACTTCCACATGTTTGTCCTTGCTTGTGGTTACTTTAGGCATGATGAGAATGTGGTAGGTAACCAAATACTTGTGTTATTTGAGTCAAAACATGCCCTCATGGTGCATCACACACAGAGACAATCCTCCTCCTGTGGCTGCCCAAACATTACTGAGCCTGCTCCTGTGGTGCCAAACCTATCAAGCAGGGTTGCCAGCTCCCGTTGAAAAAGCGTCAGCTCATTTCGCATCACAGGGGAGGGTAGTATTGACCCTACTTCACTTAACGCGAAAAAGAATGACGTCGGCAAAAAAATGTCAATACTTTCCGCGCCTACTGTATAGGAAAGAAAAGGGACCTGTACTTTGTTTTTGTTGATTTGGAGAAGGCCTTTGACAGAGTCCCTAGAGAGGTGGCAATGAGAATGCTTGGGATGGAGGAGTGGCTGGTTAGGGTGGTTATGGCAATGTACGTGGGTTCTTGCACCAAGGTAAGAGTCAATGGAGATTTGAGTGATGAGTTTTCTGTGAACTGTAGTGTGCATTAGGGGTCAGTTTTGAGTTCCTTGTTGTTTATCACGGTACTTGAAGCCCTCCCACGTGACTTCAGAAATGGACTCCCATGGGAGATGTTGTATGCTGATGATTTTGTGTTGATTGCAGAGAATGAAATGGAGGCGGAGGAAAGATTTAGGAAGTGGAGAGATGGTGGCACAAGGGCTTAAGAGTACATGCAGACAAAACAAAACTGGCGGTACTGACATAGAAGAGGAAGAGTGGCCATGTGAAATTTGCCACAAGGGCATGGGAAGTAATTCCATCTTGTGCAGTGTTTGTGATAAGTGGGTGCACAAGAGATGTAGTGGTATTAGAGGTAGACTGCGAGCTAATGCTCGTTTTATGTATGTGGTGTGCTGGGGAGAGCAGGTGGAGATTGTCAGGTGTGAAAAGATTGAACTTGCTGGTGAGTCTCTTGAGTGTGTGGAAGAGTTTTGTTTTGGGGAGACATGTGCCGGAGGTGGGGCTGGAGCTAGCTCTGTGGCTAGGGTGAGAAGTGGTTGGAAGAAGTTCTGGGAGCCGTTGCCTCTCCTGACATTGAGGGGACTCTCCCTACGTGCTAAGGGGTCTTTGTATGCAGCATGTGCTAGGAGTGTAATACTGTATGGTAGTGAGACCTGGGCAGTAAAGGAAGAGGATATTCGCAGGCTCAAACGTACAGAAATAACAATGATTACGTGGATGTGCGGTGCGTCCTGCATGCAGGGCCTGGGGGGGGGCTGGGTTTACAATGGAAGAGTCGAGAGGATGGGACTGGAGTGTATTGGTGTTGTGATGAGGAGGGGTAGACTGAGATGGTCTGGGCATGTGGAGAGGATGGGGCATGATACTTGGGTGCAGAAAGTGAGAAGCGTTAATGTTGGGGGTGGGGTTGCAAGGGGCAGACCGACGTGGGATGAGGTCATCAGGTGTGACTTCAGGGTTAACCCCTTAACCGCAGGGTTGTTGGAGGCGCGCCGTGCCCGTCCTGCGGGGATATTTGCGGTTCGACTGACTTTTTAAAAACATTTGCCAAAAATCAGATATTAGACCTAGAATATTATAATTACATATGCATATGGCACATACCTTCAGCTTTCTTCTGGGATGTTTGTTGAGCCTTCGTCGACTACCGTAGGACTTGTGGAAACTCCCGAAGTTGAGTAACTAAGTCTCCACTTTACACTTCCCAACATCCCGTAATATGAATACCACTGCCTGATATTATCACTAGAAACACTATTCAATGATTTCCAAATAGTTTGGAATCCATACTCAAAAAAAGAAAAAAAAACACTGTGAAAGCATTGTAAAATACGAGTGCATACGAGCCTCCCACTCGTGCTAGTTCGCCACTTGTATTCCGTCATTTCTTATTCATATACACACTCACACTTTATTATTTCTAGTACTTTATTACACTCATATATATCTACAGTCCTTTACTGCTTCCCAAATGATGTTTAGTACGGGTAGAAGTCACAGGGCATGGAGGGGCGCGACTGCGACGTGATTCCACCTTGAAGGACAACAGTGAACTGAATGATGTTTGTATCTCAGCAGCCAAGAGTTGAAAATGTCAGCTGGTAATGTATATGCTATGAAATAAGTCGTAGGAAATCTAGACAATACATAATAAATTACGTAGTTCCAGGTGAATATAAATATCACTCAGGCTTCTCCCTTCCCTTCTTATATAAATTTATATTACGAGAATGGGTCATACAGCATATTTCAAGGGGAAAAAAGCAGGGGAAATTAGCGAATGAGTACAGGCTGGAAGTTGCCAGGTGATAATTAGCCAATTCCAGGTGTATGGCACTATCAATAATCTTATTTTTTTATATATATATTATTTTGTATAAGAATAGGGCATAGGGCTCATTTCAATGGATGAAATCAGTGGAAAAATCCGGGGAAGATTTGCGTAGCGCAGAGCGGCTGAGCAGATGACACGAGAGGGTAATGGAGGGGAGGTAGGGAGGGGAGTCTAGAATGGAGGAAAATGGCTAAATTGTCAACAATGGATGGGAGTACTGATGACATTAGCAGCTCTTACTATTGCTGGACATTGGCAGTACTGATAGATGATATAAGTCACCACTTGAAAGCCCGGGCAAATTCAAAACAACACAGAATCACAAAAGTGACGCCCCGCGGTTCGATCCATTGCACCCGACTGTCACGAGAGGGACGACCCGCGGTTAAGGGGTTAAGGGACTGAACAGGGAGGTTGCCAGAGATCGAGCATCATGGAAAGCCGCCATTAGGTTACCAAGGCCGACAAATGCAAGCACACTGGAGCCTATGAAAATTAAAACGAAAACACTAGGTCATTTCCCCACCTCCCTTTCATTCTCTGCAATCAACACCAATTCATCAGCATACAACATGTCCCATGGGAGTCCATTTCTGAAATCACATAACAAAGCTTCAATCATCATGACAAACAATACGAGGCCCCAGACTGGATGCTCATGCACACAATTACTCATGGAAAACTCATCATTCAAATCTCCATTCTCACCTGAGTACATGCACCCACTTACATTGCCATAACCACCCTAACCAACCACTTCATTCACACTGCCTACTTCACACCTCCATAGGGACTCTGTCAAAGACCTCCAAATCAACAAAGAATACGGCTCCCTCTTCTTTCATATATATTTTCCCTGAAGCTGTCAGACAATGAATACAGCATCAGTGGTCCCTTTCCCTGGCATAAACCCAAACTGAATCTCATCAATATTCACTCTTTACCTTATCATACTTTCCAGGACTCTCTCCATTACCCTTCTTGTCTGGTCCAAAAGCTTTATGCCTCTATAATTTCATCTTTCCAGGGCTCTCCCTTCCCCTTATACACATTTACAACTACAATCTTCAGCCAATCATGTAGGACAACACACTCATATAGTGTATAATCAAATCTATCAAATCAATAATGATTTTTAAAAATAAGAAATATGGCAAAAACTAAACAATGAATGATCAAAGAAATTATTACACCATAGCGAGAGACTAATGAAGAGAGCAGAGCTGGGCACCGCAAACGGAAAATCACTTCTGCAATGCAAATCCGCAAGCTCAATCCGCAAACTTTGTGAAATATGAAGTTCCGCAAATGCAAACACAAACCATTTGTATCCCATCCAGTAATCTCTCTACTATCCGGACGACCACTATCCGGTGACATCACTGTTCAGACATTGTAGGCTGATGGCCGAAACCCCAAAATGCCCAAAAATTGCAAAAAAAAGAGAAAAAAATCTGATTTTTTTCCGACCGCATCAGTTTGAATTTCCTGCGCACGCTGACCAGCTCCCTTCCCACGCTATCCCCCTCCTCCTAGTTCTGTCTCAGCTCCTGTGAACAGTGGACGGCTGTCCGATTGTCTGCGGTATTTTCGTTCATGTTTAAATACAGTAATCATAAGTCACAGTGCTAAGGATTAAGTGTAGTTAAACACTGGATTACTGGACATGCTTCAAGAGCAATTATGACCACTGTAAAAACCTTAGAGGTGGGGGTAAACAACAATCACGGACATGTAAGTAATCCCTCCATTATTCGGATGTCCAATACTTGGACATACTCACTATCCGGATATTGTGGGCTGCCCAACCCTCAAAATGCCCAAAAAATTGAAAAAAATTGAAAAAATTTTGATTTTTTGGGACCGCGTCAGTTTGAATTTCCCGCGCGCGCCGATCGGCTATGTTTACACTCGTGGTGCCACTATCGGTCGCCATTACCCACTCTGCTCCTGCCTCGTGAACAACTCCGAAAATGGCGGCCGAAGTGATTGCATTTGTGGTGATACCCTACCTCCTACAGTGCTTGATACTGCTCTTCACCCTCTTCATCATGTGTGTGATGATGGCCCCGCCTCCTGAGAAGAGGAAGAAAGTGGTTCTGACTCTGGAGAAGAGGAGGCAGATATTGGAGAAGGTGGATGCCGGCTGGTCAACAGGACGTATCGTACGTGAGTTCAACCTCCCTCGCTCCACCTTGTTTGATATCAAGAAGTCCCGAGACAAACTACAGCAGTACACAGCTGATTTTGCATCGAAGACCAGACGAAACATGGAGAGGAAGGTGATGTTTACTCCTAAGTATGCAGACATCGACCGCTCCACGTTGATTTGGTATCGACAACAACGTGCCGCAAGTGTGTTGGTACGTGGAACGGAGCTGAAAGATGCTGCTGAAAAGTTCGCAAGGCTACACGACGCCCCAGACTTCAAGGCATCTGAAGGTTGGCTCTTCACGTTCAAGTTACGGCACGGACTTACCAATCGTAAGGCCCATGGTGAAGCTCTGGACGCTAACGATGAAGGAGTAGAACAGTTTCGGCAGAAGGTGAAGGGCTTGATTGATTGGGAGGGCCTCACTCTCGGTCAAGTTTACAACGCTGACGAAACTGGCCTATTTTACCGTTCAATTCCCACAAACGCTCTTGCTGAGGAGACGGAGAAGTGTGTACCTGGTCCCAAGCTCTCGAAGCAACGGGTGTCTGCTTTGTGCTGTGCCAATGCTAACGGCATGCACCGGCTCAAGCCCATTATAGTAGGCCGTGCAAAGCAGCCTAGGTGCCTTCAAGGGTTAATGAATGCCCTTCCTGTCGTGTGGTATGATTCTTTGAAGGCTTGGTTCACAACCAAGATCTTCAAAAATTGGTTCCACCAACACTTTGTTAAGGAAGTCATTCGTTATAAGACGGAGACACTGAAAATCCCACGAGACCAGGTAAAGGCCCTCCTGATTCTTGACAATGCACCTGTGCATCCGTCAGACAAGGAGTTGGTGGCAGAGAATGGTTGCATCAGGTGTCTGTTTTTGCCACCTAATACCACTGCTCTCATCCAACCAATGGACCAGGGAGTGATTGTGGCAACGAAGAGGCTATACCGACGGAAGTTTTTGGACGAGGTGATGGTTGTGTACGAGGACGAGGACGATCGCAGGGAAGGACGTGACATGCGAGGACAAAAAACTCTCGAAAACATTCGCCGATACAACCTCAAGTCTGCCATCTTCAACTGGGCAAATGCATGGAAGGAAGTCTCTGTCAAGACTTTAGAAAATGGTTGGTCTCGCCTGCTTCATGGAAGTGACGTGGTGCACGATTTTCTGGGTTTTGACGTGGATGACTTTCATGCAAGGCTTCGTACGGGTGGAGACGATGTGGATGTCGACGAAGTGCGCGAGTGGTTGGATGACGAAGAGGGCGATCCTGGGTATCAGATCATGTCTGATACCGAGATCGCATCTACTGTTGCTGGTCCCAGTACCCAGCAGGAAGATTCTGACGAGGACAGCAACGATGATGCGGACTCCTCACAGCTTGCAACTACCCCAACGATCCCCAGGCTGAGCACAATCCGGCACTATGTGGAGTTCGTCCTTGACTACCTAGAACACCCGGACTGCGACAGAGAGATGGGGTCATTGGAATTGGCGAGTGAAGTGCGAGGTTTCAGGCAACGCATCATTAATCGTCAAAATCGTCGTCCTCTGCGTCAATCAACCATTGAGAGTTTTTTCAGGCCAGTCAACCCTGCCGTCGTCCACTCTCGCTCCACACCATCATCTCACGAAGACAGGCCTTCTAGCTCCGATCCACAGCCC
>JAGKTI010007728.1:0-23698 GCA_018397915.1 Birgus latro | reverse complement strand
GTATCTAGTGTTGTAATATTTGTCTCTGGGAAGATATTTGTAATACATGTGTGTAACAGTTCACTGCCTTATTTTTGTGCCCAGTCCTTTCCTTAGAAATGCTGACCCGATCTTGAATAAGAACCCGCTGCGAGTCTGCGTATTTCATGGGACGAGAAGTCGCCCCTCAGAAACCCGACAGGTAATACGTTCACCTCTCGCCTATATGTACAAGGGACGAGAAGTCGACCCACAAATACGTGGCATAACAAGTATCCTCAAATTTTAACAATCACCAACTCAATCCTGTATCATTGCTAACCATACTTGAGGTTTCATTCTCTTGGGATTTATCATGGAAAGATCATATTACTCTCTCTTAAAATTCTGCTTCTAAGAGATTAGGTGTCCTAAGCCAACTCCATGCCTTCTTTAGCCCTGCACAGTTGTTGACTTTGTACACAGGTTTTATTTGCACGTGTAGAGTACAACTTTCGTGTGGGAGGCTCCCCACGTACAGCTCTTTTTAACACATAGGAGTCAATGGCTTTTCATCTCAGTAACTCTCCTCCTCTTACAGGCTCCCTTTGACCTGTCTGTTTGCTGCACTGTTGCATCTCTATCTCTCTTCAGTTGCTACTTCAATGATCACTGTCCCTCTGAACTCTCTGCCTGTATCCCTCCACCACAACGACAGACACGTAGCATCTGCCTAGCAGCAAACCCTCATACCTTTTCTGTCCAACTCTTCAATGCAAGAGTATTTACTCCCAGTCCTTCATTTAGGTAACAGGTCAACTCTGGAAGTGTCTCCCTGTATCTGTATTTCCTACTGCCTGTGACCTCCAGTCTTTCAAATGCAATGTGTCCAGGCATCTCAAAATGAATGGATCTTGATTCTGCATCTCAGTTATTTTTTACTTATTATTATTATTTGAAATACAAGAGTTAGGGGTTGGAGCCGCAAACGACATGACGGCCGGAGCAGACAACACCAGCACCCCCAACCCCCCCAGTACCACTGGACCGCCGCTGACACAGAGCGGCTGGGAACAGGAACGGCGCACCTGTATCGCTTCCCGGCGCCCCTCTTGCTCCCAGGTGGTGACCCAGAAAGGTAGCAGTCACCGGCACCTAGTCTCCGGCCGGAATTCCACTCGCAAGGCAAGGGGTGGAGTTTACAACTCCACGCAACGCCGTGGTATCGGCCACAGTCATACCAGGTATGGGGGAGAACCGGCCATTCCATTCTCCAGTTGCATCCCCGCTACAGGGCCGTGGCATGGACGCATGTCGGCCGGGCAATAAGTCGTCCGACTCCTGTAGTTGCTCCCCCCAGAGTGGCGCCGCAGTATTGGCCATAAGCCGTACTGGGTACGAGGCAGGATCGGCCACAGTCCGTCCCTCTGCTACTAGTGCTCTCAGCTCCCCGGTACAGGCCATTAGCCGTACCAGAGCTACAACCTCCTGCGCCCCTTAGACGTCGGCCATTAGTCACGTCAGGCCAGAGGTAGGGCAGGCCATTAGCCGCACTGAAGCTGTTGTCCCCTGGGCCACCCAGACTTCGGCCATTAGTCACGTCAGGCCAGAGGCAGAGCAGGCAGCTAGCCGCCTTGAAGCTGATGTCCCCTGTGCTACCACGACGGTGGCCACTAGTCACGTCAGGCCGGGTGTAAAGCAGGCCACAGTCCACTTCTCTCCTACAGGATGACCTGCAGCCAGAGAGGACCCCTCCCCCGAGCCATGGCAAGGTCTCACCCGAGGCCTTGGTTCCCTGCAACTCCACCAGGGTGAACAGTGGCTGAAGCAGAGTCCCTGCCAACCCTGCAGCCAACGTCGTGCCCAGTCTACTACTCCACCGGCCCGAGGTTCCCGTGTGACGACCCTGTCGGCGACGCCGCCCTCTAGCCATTGCCGCAGTCCAGCCGCCCCGGGTTCCAGCCCCGAACACCAGGGTGTAACTTACCTGTGGGCGAGGCCTCCCTGAGTCTCTCCCAGACTCGACGACAGGCCCGTCTTCTGGCTCTCTTCGGGCCAAGCCCCTAGCCCCATGACTACGTGTGGGGCCCTGTCCAGGGGTGCGCCACTCTGCCCTTCCTCAGGACGGAGGAATCAACCTAGGGCCCACCAGTGGTAACAAAGTGAGTCGACTTTACATATGTGTGTGCTCTTTCGACCCAGATATTTGTGTGCATTAACTTATACCTTATGAGTGATCCCCTACAGTGTATTCTCGAGTTAAGTGACCAGGAACCCAGAGTATAAGACTGGACAAGCCTGATAGCTAAACGTGGCCTGACTTATATCCCGAGTAGAGTCCCGCGTCTCCCCCCCCCAGTGAACGAAATGCCTTGTGACCAGCAGAACATTAATATTGTGTTGGTTGTGCCATTCCCTTGTTATTGACACTCTCTCTTCCCAACCCACAGGCACGCGAGTGAAACACCTCAGTAACCAACAAAAGGAGTACATGTTATTTCCATCATGCCTCCCCTTTGTGCATTAAATCTCCACCCACCCCCGTGTCCAGGCACGTTAGTCAGGGTATGCCAGAATATCGCAGTCCCCCCTGCCAGTGATCACTATGGGCAACTCTACCTGAGATAGACTTCCGGCCAACAGGTGTCTGTGACACAGGTGTTAACATAACTCATATACAGTGCCGTCCAGTGCTATACGGGTTTGGGAAATTATAGTAGATTCATTCCTGTCTTAAATTATAAGTGTATTGTATGTGCCATAAGTGCTGGGTAAACAGCACCATACTTCTACCAGTCGGTATAGTGACAGACTCCACTTGTGTTAAGTGTTAACCCATCCCCGACCAACCCAGTTTGTAATATATTTGTTGATGTACTATTGTCCTTGGGAAGATATCTGGAATACATGTGTGTAATACTTAGTCTTGTTTTGTGTCCAGTCCTACTCTTTAGAGGTACCTCCCGGTCTAGAATAGGGACCCGCTGCAGCCTGTGTATTTGAGGGCGAGAAACCGACCTACAAATACGTAGCATAACATTATTATTATTATTTGAAGGAACAGTATTGTGGGCTTCTGGCCTTTGGTTCTATCTTCCTTGTGTTATTAAAAAAAAAAAAATCCCTAGACAGAAATAATGGCAATGGAGGAGCTCTTATCACATACATTCACAAATCCATCCTCTACTTAGAGACAACATAGACAACATAATCACTTACTGAGAATGACACCACATTAGAAATAGACTCAGTGTGAAATCTGGTCACAAACAAGAAATCAACAACTTTATCATTTACATTCTCCCGACACCTCCGACCCTGTACTTGCGCAATACAACCCTCAGCTCCTCTCCATAATGTAGACACCAAACTATACTTGCTGGAGACTTTAACACTATAAACATTGCCTGGTACAAACACAGTGAAAACAACCACTGACCCTCAACATTACATGACCACTGAACAACATGTACATTTTCAATGACACCTCACAATCCACCAGATTCCACATCAGGCACACCACTCCCCCTCTTCCTCAGACATCACATTTGGTTTGCCCACACTTTCAATCACCACCATCTGGTGAATGGAGCCCAAACTCCTTTCAGATCACCTTCCTATCATTATCACCATAGGAATACACTCAATCACCCATCACTTACAAAGACTGCAAGAAACCAACTTAACAAAAAATCATCAAGGAAACAAAACATTTTAGAATTTTAAACAACATCCCTGAAATACACGCTGCCAAGACACCCCACCCGACTATGACACCCACCCCAGGAAGAGACAACCAAGAGGCTACAACAGTGAGCGCGGGTTCAGTGCAAGATGGGCCTACCTATACCTTTGCCCTATGCCCCTCTCACACTCAGGTGCCTCACCTGGGAGGTAGTAGTCACGGCGCATTACACCTCAGCCGGACCAGCCCTTGCCAGGTTCAGGGTGGGGCTAACTTCTTAGCCCCAGACAGCATCCCAGAGATGGCCACCCACTTGCTGCTTCCCTCCCTTAGCCATACGGAGTGACGGCCACCAGCCACACAGGGTGAGATGGCCACCAGCCACTCTCAGAATAAATACCCTCAAGGAAAGAGGGCTTTGGTGATGGCCACTAGCCACACCACCTGGAGGGTGATGGCCACTGTCCGCACCTTATCTACCTCTTGCAAAAGGGATCCGACTTTGGTGACGGCCACCAGCCACTTTATCCCTGTGGTCCCAAAAGGAAATAGGACCTAGGTGACGGCCACTAGCCGCACCTTGGTGATGGCCACCAGCAGCACCTGCACCACAGTGACGGCCACTAGCCGCACCCGGGGTGTAGTCCTTGCAAGGCACGGCTCGGCTCTTCGGTGATGGCCACCAGCAGGTTGCATGACGGCCACCAGCCACACTCCACCTGCCATCAGCCAGGGGCATGGGCCCTCAGTAATGGCCACCAGCTGCTCCGAGCTCCATGTCCAAGGGGACTTGGCAACGACCACCAGCCGCGCCAAGGAGGGAATGGCTACATGCCGCCCCTCGCCCCCTACCCCAGTGCCTTCCCCTCCTGAGGATTTCCCTGGTTCGCCCACCTTCACCCGTGGTGGTGCGGGAGTCCTCACCCCTTTCCTGTCCAGAGACATCTTCCTGGAGGAGCAGCAGCTGGAAGAGGTCTGGAGAGGCCCCCCTGATACCTGGGGTTTGTGCCCTGCAACTCGCTCCCCAGCAGTCCCCAACCCTGATGGACTCTGCACAGGCAGGACGCCAAAGATCACCCCTGATGGAGGCCCAGTCGAGGAGAGACCACAGCCCTCGGACCAGTCAGGACATCCCCAGGACCCTAGGGCGTAACCTCCCCTGCCCCACCCGACAACATCCAGCACGTCAGAGTGGGCACCGACAGGTGCGCCTGCTCTCTCTGTTCGGGCCCAGCCCTTAGGCCGAACCCTCGGGCTCCCCAGTGAGGGGCGCCCCTACCTCGCCGCCCCACCAAACACTCCCAGACAACCCAACGGCAGTCCGGCCTCCTGGCGAAGGTCCCGGATGACCCAGCGACAGCCAGCCTCCTGACCAGAAAGAGGGCCCCGCTTTAGGCGTCGCGTTTAAGGAGCGAGTAGTCGTCCCTTAAACACGCTGCATAACAATCCCCATCACCATAATTAACAGCCACATTACAGAGTTTAGCAAGATCATAACACAAACACCATATTCCAGGAGACAACAGAAGATATTAAAACTCAAACTTTATATAAGTGATTGCTTGCCTCCAAAAAGAATTTGGTGTACTCAAAACAAAACTCCTCTCTCTCTCACACACAAAACATAAACAGAAGGTTCCAACTATCAAAAATAAATAAATAAAAAAAAATCAAAATTAGCACAAAAGAAAACTAGAAAGCTTTTGTAACTGTTATGCTGCATGTTTAAGGTTCAACTTCTTGCACCTTGATAACGAGCAGCTGTTCCAGGGTTCTTGTCAAGACCGGGTCTAGTGCATACAACTAAATGAACAGGGCATAAAAACTTGGCTGAACCAACCTTACACATTACCTTAGTTACAACACTGGCAAGATACAGATACAATATTTCCAATACACCATCTAGGCACAAAACACAGATCAGACTAGAGGACTTGGGACTGGGCGACTTGGGCTGCTTACAGGTGGCGGCCAGGTGTTGGGGGAGTCCTGGGGCAGTCATCCTCCTGTAGAAGACATGGGACTTTCACCAGGGACCGGGTCATCTCAGCTGAGCTGTGGGATGGCGTGAAGGGAGGCCCCTTACTGTCAGGGCCTCATCGTGGGGTTCAGCTCTCCGGACTCGGGCCGAATGGGGTGAGCCCGCACTCTTGTCTGCATCTACTCTGGGCGTTGGAGCTCCGGCCAGCAGGGGTGGGAAGAGCATGCCCCGGGGTACTGGGGACACCCCTGGGCATCTGGGGGCTGCGGTCTGCCTTAGGTGGAGTCGCCATCAGGGGTGGTTTGTGGTGGCTCTTCCATCAGAAGTCCGGCAGTCTGGGATGTCATTCGAGTGCCGGCTGCAGGGCGTGACTATAGGACTGCTCCAGACCTTCTCCAGCTGCAAATCCTCCAGAGGTTCACCCCTGTGGGGAGAAAAAGAGAGTCCTACTCAGCCACAAAAATGGCGGTGAGCCAAGCCAGGGACATCCTCCTTAGGGCACGTCCTATGAGTAGAGGACAGGGAGTAGACGGTGGCCTGCTCTGCCCTCCCCGTGCGGAGAGTGGCCAACACGGCGGTTCCTCTAGTTCCAGGGACTGCAGGAGGTGAACGGACGGTGGCCTGTTCACCCTGCCCGACACGGACGGTGGCCTGTGTCGTGGTTTTGCGCCCTGTAGAGGGGGCGGCCAGAGGATGGACGGTGGGCAATCCTCCCTGCCTGGTACGGACAGTGGCCTGTACTGCAGTGCCGTCACAGGTAACAGCTGAGGACCAGACAGTGGCCTGCTCTGCCTCGTACCAGACACGGATGGTGACCTGTGTCGTGGCACTGTTCTTGTGTTTACCTGTAGGCGAGGAGCAGATGATGGCCTGCTCTACCTCTTGCCCGACATGGACAGTGGCCAGTGTCGTAGTCCTACAGGAGGGTGCAGCAGAGGAGCAGACGGTGGCCTGTTCGGCCTCGTACCCAACACAGACAGTGGCCTGTGTTGCGGCGCTGCCCTTAGAGATGACTGCAGGTAAGGGGTGGATGGTGGCCTGCTCTGCCTCTTGCCCAACATGGATGGTGGCCTGTGTTGCAGTCCTGCAGGGGGTAACAGCTGAGGAGCAGACGGTGGCCTGCTCTGCCTTGTACCCGACATGGACGGTGGCCTGTGTCGCGGTGCTGCCTGGGACTAAGGAGGTAGTCCCACCCCGAACCTGGGAAGGGCTGTCTCGACTGGAGAGTAAGTGGATGAAATTGCTACCTTGGTGGGTCGTGGGTTGAGGGCAAGAGGGATTTAATGTGGTCAGGGATGTAAGCCCCTCTTTGAGCCTTTACGCTCCCTACCTGCCTCCCTGTGACCTGCTCCCTGGGTCGGTATTGTGACATCTGCCCCTCTGTGATCTCTTCTAGGGTGGTGGTCATGACATACGTCCCAGAGTGGGCATTTTAGCAAAACAATCAACCACACCAAAAACCCATCAAGGCTCAACAAAACTTAACAATATCACGAAATCACAAACATGCATTTCTAATATCCATGCCACCATCACCTCAAACACCCTACATATCCCTTCTTACAATGAGCAAGCAGACATACTCGTGAACCACTATAAAAGTATATCACCTTGCGCAAAAAACACTGAGTCTCGTTTTCGTTTTTGGAGGCTCCAACATGCTTGCATGCGTCGGCCTTGGTCAACTAATGCCGGCTTTCCATTCTGCTCGATCTATGGCAGCCTCCCCATTCAGTCCCTTAACCCTGTGGTCACACTAATGACCTCATCCCATGTCTTTCTCAGTCTACCCCTCACAACCCCACCTCCAATATTAACACTTCTAACCTCCTGCATCCAATTATCATCCCCCATCCTCTCCACATGCCCAAACCATATCAGTCTACCTCTCCTCATCACAACACCAGTACACTCCAGTCCCATCCTACCTCTCAACTCTTCGATCCCAGCCCCCTCAGGCCTTGCATGCAGGGACGCACTGCACATCCACCTAATCATTGTCATTTCTGTACCTTTCAGCCTGCGAATATCCTCTTCCTTCACTGCCCAAGTCTTCCTACCATACAGCATCACACTCCTAACACATGCTGCATACAATTACCCCTTAGCACGTAGGGAGAGTCCTCTCAATGTCAGGAGAGGCAACAGCTCCCTGAACTTCTGCCAACCACTTCTCACCCTAGCCACAGAGCTAGCTCCAGCCCCACCTCCAGCACATAACATGTCTCCCAAATAACAAAACTCTTCCACACACTCAAGAGACTCACCAGGAAGTTCAATCCCCTCACGCCTGACAATCTCCACCTGCTCTCCTCGACACGCCGCACACATAAAATCTGCATTATCTCGCAGTCTACCTCTAATACCATTACGTCTCTTGTGTATCCATTTATCACAAACACTGCACAAGATAGAATTACTTCCCACGCCCTTGTAGCAAATTGTACATGGCCACTCTCCCTCTTCTTTGACTGTATCACCACCAACCCTAGGTATCATCACTTTTGTTTTATCTGCATTTACCCCTAAGCCCTTGTGCCCCATACCATCTCTCCAGTTCCTAAATCTTTCCTCCACCTCCCTTTCATTCTCTGCAATCAACACTAAATCATCAGCATACAACATCTCCCACGGGAGTCCATTTCTGAAGTCACGTGAGAGGGCTTTAAGTACCATGATAAACAACAAGGGACTCAAAACTGACCTCTGATGCACACCAACATTCACAGAAAACTCATCACACAAATCTCCATTCACTCTTAACTGGGTCTGAACACCCACATACATGACCATAACCATCCTAAACAACCACTCCTCCAACCCAAGCTTTCTCATTGCCCACTTCACCACCTCTCTAGGGTGTCTGTCAAAGGCTTTTTCCAAATCAACAAAAACAAAGTACAGTTCCCTTTTCTTTCCAATATATTTTTCCTGAAGCTGTTGAGCAATGAATATGGCATCAATGGTTGCCCCGCCTGGCATAAGCCCAAACTGCATCTCATCAATATTCACTCTTTCACTAATCATACCTCCTAGAACTCTCTCCATTACCTTCATTATCTGATCTAAAAGCTTTATACCTCTATAATTTCCTCTTTCCAGGGCATCAACCTTTCCTTTTGTACACAATTACAATTACACTCTTCAGCCAATCATCTGGGACAACACACTCATAAATAATCATATTTATCAGGTCAGTGACTAACCTCACCCCTATATCTCCTGAGGCCTTCAACATTTCGGCAGTCAACCCAGACACACCAGCCGCCTTCCCCACCCGCATCCTGCCTATTGCCTCACTCACAGTAGCAGCGTCAATCAAAGGCCAAGGGCCAAACACTGGATCTGCTGGCTCCAAACCTACCCTGTCTCAGGCAAACTCCTCATTCAACAGCTGGCTATAATGCTCTCTCCATGTATCTTAAATATCCCCACTGAAAAACAATATTCTCTGCACAGGCTGTCCTTCCCATTTGACCACAGCGTAACCCCTCTCATTCCAGAACAGACATGCTACATTATTAAGAACATAAATAACTATACAAGCACAGGACTGGATGGCATCAGCAGCCTATACATGAAACATTTAGGACCACAAGGTATCCAGGCCTTCACAGTCATCAGCAAATACTCATACACACACATTCGCACTCTAAACATTTGGAAATATGGAATAATCATCTCTATTCTTACAGCAAAGAACCTACTGCACCTTTTTCATACAGACCCATTGTGGTAACTGAAAGACAGGAACCTCAAATCTCAGACTTTAAAACTCATTTAACAACACTTTAAAACAAATACTGTACACAAAATGTGAATGATAAGCAAACTGAAAACATCACTTCCATACATAAAGAGAAAGTTCATAACAAACAGAAAATTCATAACACCCACATCACTGCATAGCACACAATCCAAGATAAATGAACACCTAATTCTTAAGTCACACATTATATTCTACTTGCTCCCTCAAAAGATGGTTGCAGAGCACTATATTTCACCAATACCTTACTAAACAGCCTCACATAACAAGCACCTGGCAGTATCAACTCTATGTGACCCACACAATGTACAGTAATTACAATTACAGATAGATGTCATCTCCCAACACAAACTAATCACTAAAATCTGCAAACACAAACATGGAGAACAACACCCAATGCTGGCTTGCCAACTACTTATCTAACAGACAAGCACATGTTACACTCCAGGGCAAATCATCACAAACAAGAAAATTCCCTAACGGAGTTCCACAGGGCTTCATTCTTTCACTCACACTTTTCAATCTATATGTGCATGAGACTCCTAAACCCTAACCACCCACAAACATTGCCTAATATGCAGATTACATTACCATAACAACCTCACATCATATTGCATACATAACCTGAACACTGCACCAAGGCTACCTCAACATACTTCAGTTATCGGTTGAGGAAAACAGGCTGACAATTGCACCAGTCAAATCCACCATTACACCCAATACCAACAGCAGTCATGAGCATAAGTGCACAATAACACTACATTTAGCAATGTACAATAAATAACTGAAAGTAACCAACTCCCTCTGTTAATATCATGATATCTGGTTTCCTTCACTTTATAATATACAGTATGACTCGGTATTAATGCTTATAAAGCAATTACAGTATACAACAACCAAAACTTTGTCATGACATACAGTTTGACTGTATCTGTATTTATGCTTATAAAGTGATTACAGTATAAGACAACTACCACCAGCCTGACAGACTGTCATGATATACAGTTTGTATCTGTATTTATGCTTACAAAGTTATTACAGTATAAAACATAACTACCACCAGCCTGACAGTGTTGTAGGCTCAGTTGTCCACAGTTGTACCTGTGCCATACACACCCTGCACCAAGATCCTTAGAGTGACATTTGACACCTTCAAGGATCACACACAAGGCAAAGAGGTGGTACACCTCCAGAGCAAATGTACACAGAGCAGTTACAGTGACAGACGTTGAGCAACAATATGAAACATTCTCCCCGCTCTATTATCAATGCATTACATTAGTGATGTCCTATGCCTCTCCAGCATGAACCCCCATCCCATCTCACAACCACTACATCTTGTAGACCATACAGAACAATGCTCTGCACATCATCACCGGTTGCACCAACATCACTCACACAGCTCACATACACTTTGAAACCAAAATTCTCTCTGTCAGAGAATATTTTAACATGAAAAGCAAACCAATCTACACCATAGTCTGTGCTTACACACAAATCCACTGTCATATTATGACACAACCACACAACAAACACATAAAGCAATCACCACACAAACATTACCAAACTCTCTTCGACAACATCCCACCTTTGAACACTCCAACACTAGCAATGAAGAAACATCTACTGTACATACTCATTTCACACAAACAGCAATAAAACTCTTCAGTCAGAACACTATACCACAAGCCCCCCTTCTAACCTCCATTCAACAAAGGTGACCATAAATAGAACTGATCGAGCTCACACAGCTAGTTTTATATCAGGGCATACCTGGTCCTTCCCAGTTACCAGCTTAGATCTGGGTTGAGTGGAATAAAACAAGACATGTGCCCCACTTTTAGAACAGGCCCACGCAACCCACATTATGAAGCAATGCACAACACATGTCACATTAAGACCCAGACACAACATCAGTGGTGTTGGGAACCTATGGGGTGACCCTGTTGAAACAGCTGCTTACTTGCAGTTGTGTATGCTGGGCCAGGCATGATGAGGGTTAAGCAAAAATAGCAGCAACATAGTAGCCTATTTCCTTCTTCTTAATTTATTAAGTACTACCTCCTAGCTTTGCCATCCCAAAATTTCCAGTTTGGCCAACAATATCCACATCTAAATCACTTATGTAAATGGTAAACAATAACATGCCCCAAACTAAACCCTGGAGCACTCCACTTGTAACTGATACCCAGCCAGAGGTTACCATATTGACTGCTATTTTCTGTGCTACTCAGTCATTCAACTTTAAACTCATCTAGCAAGTTCACCCTGAACTCCCAGTGCATGAGCTTCTGCCATCAACCTTCAGTGAAGTACTTTATCAAATGCTCGCTGGAAATCCGGATAAAGAAAGATGATTATCCAGCACCAATCATATTCACAAAGCATACAGTGGAGGAATTCAGCCAGACTGGCAAAAAATGGAAACTGCTGCTTAAACCCGTGTCGTGAGTCATACATAAACTTATTTTTGAGTATCTACAAGCTTATCTGAAGTTATACCTTCCAATTCCTTCCCTACCACAGATGTCAAGCTTAGTAATTACTAATGGCAATCTTCATTAACAGGGGCTAGCTACATTTGCATCTTTTCAGTCTGATACAACTTTTTCAGTAGCCGGCAATTTACTGAGGGGACAATGGCCATGCATTTCTTGCAGGACCCTTGGAAGAAACTCTTCAGAATGAAAAGATTTATTGATACTTAAATTGGCTGGCCTGTTAACTACTACTGCTTCATGCACTAAGATTCTAAGTCACATAATTTTGACTGAGAGAACTTAAAAGGGTTCCATGCACATTAAGTTATAAATATATAAATACCTGATCATACATGGCTGGCTTCTGCTTTATGAATGTTCATGTGGCTTCAACTTGGTGAATGCTTCATGGCATTATAAGGGCTTCACCTTCAAAGCCAAAGGGTTAGCTTCAGCCCCATGCCTAGTCCAGGGTGTTATTACCTTACATTGTATGCTTCTAAGTTTATCAGTCCTTTTCCAGTATATATAGGTACTGTTTCATCCATTTCCTCCACACCACATCCAGTCCTCCATTTCTACAGTATCCTTAATCTCAGCATCATTCATCATCATCATCATGACCTTTCTCTACACTTAAAAATGTAACAAATCTCCTCATGCAACCTCTGTGCTTCCATTCTTGTGATGCATTAATTCCCTCTTTGCATAAGCCACCTTGCACTCTTCTGTTACTCCCTCAGTCCTAGGATTTTTCCACTCACCAGCACATCACTAAATGGATCACTTCTATCAATCATTATTAAAACGAACTTACATTTACTTTCTGACAAAACCACTCACAACCCTTCATAAGACTGAACTTGTCTAGAAGACCCCATTTACTGTCATACAGTAAGTGGTGCAGTATCATGCCCATAAATCTGATGTGATATATCCCACAATGCAGTATTCATCTCCAGTTTCATTTTCCCCCCCTCATACTCATCTTTATAGCTACTGAACAGTCACATGGGATATCATACACTCCTGTTACACTCAAACATTATCTTTGAATCTGGATGATATCCCTCTTCTTTTTTTTCTCTTTCTCTCACTCTCTTTATGGTATAGCATTGTAGCTTTCAAACAGTATTTTCCATCTAAAAGCTTCCTGCACTGAATGGGTTTATAAAAGCTGTATCCAACCCCTCCAGTTTGAAAAATCTATGATCAGTTTCATAAAACCATTATGAAATACCAAGAATAAAATGAAGATATCTTCAACCTAAGGGTTAATGTTCATCCACTCACACAAGCCTTCTGCATACTTTGCTACTATCAGTAAAACTCTTCAAAGACTCTGAAAGGTTTTGTTAAAAGCCACATTTATAAAGCATCTTTCATAATTCCTTACTGTTAATATTTATGTCTTTAACAAACATAATGTGTTCGTCTTGAGAACTTTTCAGGGCATCAAATATCCATGGGTATAACTACACTTTATTTCATAAATAATTTATATACACAAGAAACCTCCCTTATCAAAGAGTCAGGTAAATGAACTTTTCGAAGATAAAACTACAGGTATTACGTACAATGTGTTGAGTATGTGAAACCAGTCATTAGCACAGAATTTTTAGTATTACATGGATTTACTAATGATCTGAACATTTAAAATGGATATTAATCTCCTAAATGTAGTTTCTTCTACAAACTTAAAAATAACTGAGTGTGATGTCTACTTAGTGGAGCGCCGGGTTCTCTTGTTCCATGAGAAGTTAGCACCATAGCTCTTAACTCTTGGGGGCTTGACAGGTGGCTCTTGCACCTCCCACACCCACCCATTCTTATCACAAAAAGCTATGGCATCCTCCTTGGATGAAAAATCCAGCTGTGGAAAAAGGAAGCATACTAAAACTTGTAACATTCTTCAAGATGCAATTTATAAACTACAGACTACCTTTAATCCATTCAGCCCAATGACATCACTTACTTTCTTCTTGCTATCTTCTGACAATTTTACTCAGCTTAGGTTACATTCATTCATTCATCATCTAATCCTGTGTTTCCCCATGAGAAGCATAGGAACCCGGGGCTGGGTAAGTTGGTCCTGATAATTAAGATGAGAGCATTATGTGAGCAACATACCCCAACCACCCCTTGGATATAAACCTCCACAGGCTCAATCCAATTGGAGCACCTTAATTAACCACTCAACCACCAGGTGGTTACCATCCAGCGAAGTAAATGGATTCCTGGTGAACGTGAAACCATTTGGCTTGTCACTCAGTATACAGCCACCCATAAACAAAAACATTTTTTTAAATGTAGGGGCAGGATATGGTTTTATTAAAATCCTTAACCCATCCCATCCGGGTGACATGTTTCAATGTCCTCCCAAGGCTGTCCGGAGTGCACATATACATGATCTAGTGTTTTGCGGCATTGGCTGAATATTCTACAGATTATTTCCATCACACACAGCCACTGGCAACCCTCCTGCACGCATCTGAGTCATGATCCAGTCACCTGCATACCTCCATAATGGATAGACAATGCAAAAAGTTTTCTCTGCATCTGGATCCTTGGCTGAGCACCAGCAGCTGCCGACTTCAACACAAATGAAGTCCAAAGCCCAGAAAAGAAAGGCCTTAGTGACAGTGCGATAAGGAGAGAACTCGAGGTGACATTATCGCCAATTGTGAGCGGAGAAAGTGACTTTTCCTCTCAGGAAAGCGACTGCCATAATCTATCTATCTATTGCCAGACGCCTTAATCCCG
Organism: Birgus latro; assembly: GCA_018397915.1. Classification (NCBI taxonomy): domain Eukaryota; kingdom Metazoa; phylum Arthropoda; class Malacostraca; order Decapoda; family Coenobitidae; genus Birgus; species Birgus latro. Next base: position 9,065 of record JAGKTI010007728.1, on the reverse strand, counting down.
AATGGGGTGGCCACAAACAAATCGCCTCCATGTCACTCTGTCCCCTGCCATTTCACTACCACGCTCCCAACTCACACCCCCCTCTCTCATATACCTCTCCACTCCATCCCTCCATCTCATCCTCGGCCTCCCCCTCCCTCTCGCCCCCTCCACCTCACTCACATACACTCTCCTCGTCAATCTTTCACTCTCCATCCTCTCCACATGCTCATACCATCTTAACGTGTTTCTCCTAACGCTTCCCATAATGAGTGTCAATATTTATGCGTCGTGTGAAGAGAGTGGAGGACGTGACTCCATTGTGCACCCATCACTTCCCCCTGTATGTTCATCTGCTATTTCTGATGATGGGAATGGTTGAGAGGGTATTGACAATCCTGGAGAGGGGGATATTGGCAAGGATAAGGAGATGGAAGAGGAGGTAGGTAGTGAGAAAGGGAGGAGGTGGAGGAGGGAGGAAGAAGGGAGGAGGAATCGAGTTGCGTCGATCCTCGTGCCACCCCTATCTATTTACGTGAATAATGGAGGCAGAAAGTTTGCTTCATGCTGAAATCAGTGCTTATTTTTTATTGAAAGTTTCCATATATGTATGTCTGTTATGATGTAAAAGTACAGATCACAGTATAAAAAATTTTATAGCGGAAAATGTAGTGGAGAAAGAGAGGAGGGAGGGGGGAGGAAGTGTGTTGCTGCCTCGTGCCACCGTTCTGTCTATTTATGTGAATAATGGAAGCAGAAAGTTTTTCATGACGAAATCAGTGCCTTATTTTTTAAATGAAAATTTTTGTTTGTGTATATTTATTATGATGAAAAAGTGCGAATCACAGGGGAAAAAAATTGTTATAGTCGAAAATACAGTACAGAATTTTCGATTATGGACTACATGTATAACTATTTTGTTGAAAATATTTTTTTAGGTTATACAGTAAAACCTCGATATAACGGACTTCAGTAGACCGGAATTCGCTTTTATCAGACTTAAAGAGCTACCAGACTAAATTCCTATATACAGTAAACCCTTGATAAGCCGAACTTTTAGAAGCCGGAATTTTCAGTTAGCCGAACTCAGGCCGAGACCACGTATGAAGTAGGCCGAAATGCAAAAGTAGGGGGAGAAATGGCGCCAAGCGAACTCGTGGCGCCAGTCTGCTGCTTGCTTTTGGAGACGGTAGTTGCGCCATTCTTACTGTCATTTAGTGCTGAACAGTGCTCTCCTTTTGCCTTCTGCCTTGCCATGGAAGGTTCATAGCTTAAAAGAAGTGATACTGGCACCTCTAGTCGTAAAGTAATGAAGCTAAAAAAAAAAAATGTGTGTGTGTGACAGTGTAGTGATCAAGATTAAAGTTCAGTACTATTATTACTGAAAGTGTTACATTGCAGTCTATTAAAGTGATTACATTTAAGTTTAGTTCTTAATATAGAGTGAAATAAATACTGGGTACTGTTTAGAATTTACATTAAAGTATGAACTAACCCACCTCCACCAACTCCGTCTCCAAAACAAAACAAACTGTCGAACTTCGAAGAATCTACTGCTTCTAACGAAAGGTGTTACATTGCAGTCTATTACAGTGATTACATTTAAGTTTAGTTCTTAATATAGAGTGAAATAAATACTGGGTACTGTTTAGAATTTACGTTACAGTATGAACTAAACCACCTCCACCACCTCTGTCTCCAAAACAAAACAAACTGCCAAAGAATCTACTGCTTCTAACGAAAGATGTTACACTGCAGTCTATTATAGTGATTACATTTAAGTTTAGTTCTTAATATAGAGTGAAATAAATACTGAGTACTTTTTAGAATTTACGTTCAAGTGTGAGTTAAACCACCTCTGCCACCTCCGTCTCCAAAACAAAACAAACTGCCGACGATCTTCTGCCTCTGACAAAAGGCAAATTATGTGCACTGAATTCTTTCTTTTTTGTCTTTCTTTATTAATTTATACACTGTATATGCTCCTTTACTTTACTGTTAAGAAGACAAGTAATAAGTATTGTTATTGCAATTTGGGGGGGGTGAAAATCCATCTCCAACACACGTTACCGACAGTTGGTACTGCCTCTGTGAATTATTTTCTACCAATTAACCACTTCAGTACTGTGACGTCTATTTCTACTTTATTTACGCTTCCTCCAGCCGATTTTATGGCACTCAGGACTGGACTCACATACTGAAGGGGCTAACGAAGGCTGTACCAACCCCGTGCACTTCCACAGATCCAACCTACACTGACTAAAATTGTCTGGTGGCAGCAAGAACAAAATGAAAATACACCCAGCACTGAAGGGGTTAAATGTATATTAAATGCACTATATTGTTTTTTGTCATAACTAATTTATTTATATATGCTTCTTTAATTTAGTGTTGAAAAGACAAGTAATAGGTATTGTCTTAGCAATTTTGGAAGGTGATAATTCGGTAATTTAGCAATTTGGGGGGGTGAAAATTCGGTAAGCCGGAAAATTCGGTAATTCGAACCAGGGTAGATCCCCATACAGTTTGGCTTATCAAGGGTTTACTGTATCAGAAAATGTCTGATAAAGCCAGTAGTAGTCCAGACTGCCTGACCACTTCAGCTATGTTCACCACAATAATATAAATAACAGACATGTTTATCACTGTACAATATAGTATTATTATATATATTACACCATCTGATTAATGCAGTGAAGTTGTAACACAGTACAGTACCACAATGGTAGTCAAAACAGTTTATAAACCATTCATGCAATCCGGACTGATGTCTGATATATCGGAAAAAGTCCGGATTAGCAGGGGGAAGTCCAGATGTCGGTATTATTGGAATTTCGCATTTTTAGGAATGGTTTGGACCCCAATTAGTCCGTTATAGTGAGGTCATACGGTATATAGCAGTAGCACAGCAAGCTCGCTCCGAACGCGTGGGTTTCGTTCCAACCGAGGCACGTTCGGCACAAAACCGCATAAGTTTGAACTATACCTAATTTTGCTCCCTAGACCCCAGGATGTGGTGTTTTGCTGTTATCTGTCATTTGTAATGAATATAAAGTACTTTAACTGGTTAGAAGATTTATTTAATGTTATAACTTACAAATACAGTGCTGCACAGAAAAACTTCAACATACAAATACGTAAACACAAGGCGAATTGACGGCAAATTGTCCCGAAACCTATCAACGTCGAAATGCTGCCTTGTGTTTACGCATTGATATGTTTAAGTTTTACTATGCAGTACTGTATTTGTAAGTTATAACATTAAATAAACCTTCTAACCACTTAAAGTGCTATATGTTGACTACCAATGACGGCTAACAGCAAAACACCACATTTTGGGGGGGTCTAGGAAGCAAAAGGTTTCAGGACAATTCACCATCACAACAATAACAAGACAATTCACCATCATTAATGAAGACAACTATGGGTGATGCTAGAATATACACCGGCCCTCAATTTGGCAGACCCTATTTCCCGGATTTCGAATTTCCCGGACTCTGGCTGAGGCCGGACAATATTATCTGAGGCCGGACAAATGCCCGTACAAGTCCGGGATATCTACAAAAGTCCGGCCATTATTCTCTCATACAAAACTACAAGCAGTCTGCTGCACAACACAGTATAATTTTGGCAAGGTTTTGACTCGATAAAGGCCATTTGTAACATACACAAGACGATATTTTCTCACATGAAATGCATCTTGGCCACCAACCTGCTTCATGCCACCACTTCCTAACTCATGGCAATATCCCATTTGCCTCTTACCTTTCTCAAATGCCACTATAAATAGTTTATTGCATAACACAGTAAAATTTACGGAAGGCTTGGACACAATAAAATTCATAAGCAATTTAAAAAATATATTTTCTTACAAACTCAGTGAGATCCACTCCTAATCAACTTAGCTCACCCAACTGGGTGAGAATGAATACAGAATCGGCACTTTTCATTGGAAAATATTTTAATTTTTTTCACCACAGTGGCTCATACACACCTAATTATCAGAAATCTGCTAAAAAAAAAACTGTACTTAACCCTTTCGCGCATGGTAAGTTTTATTAAGTTTCACGGCTCACAATTTTACTCCCCAGCGCACTCCGCTGGCAGCCCGCAGTACGCAAATTACACGTATTCTCTCCTCATTTTCGCCACCCAAACCTCAAAATGTTGCCCTGAAACTCACATCATCTTATTCACCAATGTTTGTTCTAGCTCATAAGCCAGAAGAAAAGCCAGAAAAATATGAATAAAAGTACACTAGGCCGCCGTGAGTACACATTTTTGAACATTGATCTCACTTCCCAACATCGTCGTTCAAGTGTTTTCCATCATACAGAAAAATATTATATAAGTTTTGATAGAAAATTTCATTGGCTTTCTAATGAGGTATGTCCGGTTGTGATGCGATTTGTAGTTTTCGAGAAAATGGCCAAAAACTAAAAGCCATTTTTGTAAAAATGATTTTTGTTCAGGGAGGTATACTGCAGAAGTTTTCTTGCACACCTTATGTTTTTATTACATAATCTTATGTAGAATTTCATAAGTTTTCTCCTGATACCTTTTTGTTTTGATATGCCTCATAGTTTCCAAGTAAATCGCAAAAAACTACAGGGTACTCACAGCCGCGGTGCACTTTCGTCATACGCACACAATAACCGCCTACGTAACCATAACTTTTCATTAGGGAAATTACACAGTTATGTCTTGTACATACGTAGAATTCACTGATCTTTATCATGGTTCTTACAGGAAATCGATACGTTCAATAATTTTGGAGTAAATGGACGACAAAGATAGAACACTCTTCCTCGCCCGCAAGCGAGATAAAAACGCTCAGTTTCTCTACCTCACGAATACTTACATATTTTCGCTCGTTACATTTTATTATTATTATTATTATTTACTCAAATTATACACGTGAAATATCATAAGCTCTTTGATAGCGCTCTCAGTAACTCGACATTTCCACTAGTCTTTTTGCTAGGTACTGATACTAAAACTGAACTTTCTTCCATCTCATATGTCTATATGTAAAAAACAATACTTATTTGTGAAAAAAAATATAGAAATGTAAAAACAGGTCAACGTACAAATCAACAAAATATGGATAACTCACTTGCTCCAGAGATGTTGAGCTGCTGACAGGAACTTGAAGGGATTGAAGGTGAGTCAGGTAGCGTGTGAGTTGTATGTGTGTGTGAGTGAGTGAGTGAGTGAGTGAGTGAGTGAGTGAGTGTGTGTGTGTGTGTGTGTGTGTGTGTGTGTGTGTGTGTGTGTGTGTGTGTGTGTGTGTGTGTGTGTGGCATATTCTCTGTTCCTTGCACCACGTTTGCCTAACACATGCGATGCACACAATAGATTTCTCCACGAACATTTGCTGCACGACATACGTATATAATGTCATATATGTGTCACTCTGTGGTGTATTTTCTTGTCTCTGATCATTACGTAACTTTCCGCTGTCAGTCAACGCATGCAATACAGTATTTCTCGGTGAACACACGGTGAACGCTCGCTGCACTGTTTTATACGTATATTTCACACTGAACCATATACAATATAAAACACTATCACATGGTTCCATCCCAGCCTTTTCTGTTATTATCTTCCCTACTGTATGGCGTAAGAGACCGCCTGTTCCCTTAGCAACTAATGCATATGTCTATCTCTATGGCATAACATAATGCCTGCTATGGTAGATCAGTTATTTCACTAATCCACGCACTATATGTTTCACAGATATAAGTAATGGCTTCACTATAAGGGCAAAATACATCATTTTACGGGCAGGGTGAGTGGAAACCCGCTATAACAAACAAGACTCTGCCTCTAGGCCTAATGGCTGATAATGGGCCCTAATGCTTTACAAACAATATATCTATGTTCAATAGACACAATCACTTCACAGTATAGTCAAAAACACTGTACAATCACAATATTTCAATAATGGCTTCAGCCTCGGGTGGGAGGGGGCAAATGGCGGATTTAAAGGGACACAACACAACACGACCCTGCTGTCTGGCTGCTACTGGAGCACAGAGATTCTATCACTACGTACAGGCACACAGGTGTCATTGCAGTGTTGCCAAAGTCTTACCTCGGGAGAGACACGTGGCTGCTAGAATGCTACAAAATTTGACGCAAATCGACAGAAAGCTTATTTTTTGGTTAATTTTGTTCACATTTTCACATGATTTGAGGTCCTGTGCTTTGGCATACCACACCACATGTAACGCAAATTGCAGTACCCAGCACGAAAGGGTTAATATAACTCAATTTAAAAACTAGATTTCAGAGCTAAAATACGTAGATGTTTCCCCTTCAGATCGTCAGTGTTTATATCTTGGACAGCTGATCAGTGGTTGGCTAATGTTAGCAAATATTTCCCCTTTTAGATCGTCAGCACACCTTGGCAGACTTCTATTTTGCAAAATATTTATTTTGAGCACAAAAAAAAAATGTATCTGCATTGTAAAGCGATATTTATTACAAAACAAAAGTCCGTCAGGGCAATTTGCTAGGCAAGAGGCTTAAAACAATTCTGCTAACTACCCTGAACACTGATTTTCTATTAATAATTAAATTAAGCACAAACTTTCGACTGAATTTCAAATGATTAGGTGTGCAAACCTATATGGTGATAAAGATTAAAACTGCTGATTCGGTCCATGATCGATTGTTTGTTTACCTCAGTCAGCTGTGAGAGTGGCTGGTTCACCTTCGTCTGCACACGTTGGCAGACTTCTATTTTGCAAAAATATTTGAGTACAAAAAAATGTATCTGCATTGTAAATCTATATTTATTACAAAACAAAAATCCGTCAGGGTGAGCTGTTTGGCTAGAGGCTTAATTAAAACAGTTCTGCTAACTACCCTAGAACACATTCGATTTTTTTTGTACACTACTACACTCGTGGTCACTATTGTGTACAAATTAAAAAAAAAATACCTGGAGTTGTTTTTATTAAACTTAAAAGGTATGGACTTAAAATGTACTCTTAACACTACAGTCTGACCAGAAAAAAAAGTTTAATCCTCCAGGGGTAACTAAAGACAATTTTTAAAAAATTTAGTAAAGACTATAGGCACGAGTATAATGAATGGATCACAATGTCCGTTGACCAATGGGCAGTGGGGGAGTGTGGAGGGCAGTAGGCCAACTCCCAGTCTCCTGGCAGAAAAACATCGATTTTGTCCATACACTAATTTCTAGTACTGTAACATATTCATGGACACTTTTATAGCCCACACCTGTGTTATATGAAAAACCTAGCCAAGGAGCACATACAAACTACCTTAATCCAACACAGCGCATCATTTTAGGTAGCTACTGAGAACACCACTCACTTGGGCCACATAGGAAGCAAGGGCCATGTGGCCAAAGTTTGCGTGGGTCACAAGTGTCCTAGAATGCGTTCCAGGGTCAATAAATTTTCGCTCTGAATCCTGATTTTCTATTAATAATTAAATTAAGCACAAATTTTTGACTGAATTTCAAATAATTAGGCGTGCAAACCAATATGGTGATAAAGATTAAAATTGCTGATTCGGTCCAAGATCGATTGTTTGTTTACCTCAGTCAGCTGTGAGAGTGGTTGGTTCACCTTCGTCTGCACACGTTGGCAGACTTCTGTTTTGCAAAAATATTTATTTCGAGTACAAAACAATGTATCTGCACTGTAAATCGATATTTATTACAAAACAAAAGTCCGTCAGGGTGAGTTGTTAGGCTGGAGGCTTAAAACAGTCCTGCTAACTTTCAGAAATTTTCGCTCTGAATCCTGATTTTCTATTAATAATTAAATTAAGCACAATTTTTGACTGAATTTCAAATAATTAGGCGTGCAAACATATATGGTGATAAAGATTAAAACTGCCAATTCGGTTCAAGATCGATTGTGTGTTTACCTCAGTCAGCTGTGAGAATGGTTGATTCACCTTCGTCTGCACATGTTGGCAGACTTCTATTTTGCAAAAATATTTAGAGTACAAAGAAATGTATCTGCACTGTAAATCGATATTTATTACAAAACAAAAGTCCGTCAGGGTGAGTTGTTGGGCTATAGGCTTAAAACAATTCTGCTAACTTAAGAAATTTTTGCTCTGAATCCTGATTTTCTATTAATAATTAAATTAAGCTTTTGAGTACAAAAAAAGTATCTGCATTGTAAATCGATATTTATTACAAAACAAAAGTCTGTCAGGGCGAGTTGTAAGGCTAGAGGCTTAAAACAATTCTGCTAACTTAAAAATTTTCGCTCTGAATCCTGATTTTCTATTAATAATTAAATTAAGCATGAATTTTTGACTGAATTTCAAATAATTAGGTGTGCAAACCTATATGGTGATAAAGATTAAAACTGCCGATTCGGTCCAAGATCAATTGTGTGTTTACCCTCAGCTGATGAGCGTGGCTGGTTCACCTCATGGTGTTCCATTCCTTGCTCATTTTCCTCTTTTTCCCTCAGCTTTCTGATCTTCTTCTATCATACCTTCCACATTCTTGTCAACAACTGTCTAAACAACCATTCCTAGGGTTGTAGCTAGCAAAATACCGCTCTTGTGTCCGTTATTATTATTGTTATTGTGTCAGTGTTATTTTATGTACTGTGTATGTTAGTTTTACTTGTATAGGTAGCCTACATTCTAGAATGCTCTAGAATATTGGAATAATTGCCGGACAATATTGGAGAATTTGGACAAAGTATGGTAATAGTCCGGGGAATGGTATGTGGGGCCCTATGAGGTGAGTAAACCAGGTGAGTACTTTTGCGATTCCCGGACTTCTGCAATTCCCGGACTGGTCTTCCCCCCTTTTAGTCCGGGAAATTGAGGGTCGAGTGTAATTAAAAGGCGACTACAGCGAGGAAGAAACAAGTTAATTATTGACTAAAGGTGCAACTAATAAACAGTATCCAATGCCTACCCTATTGAATATACTTTAATGGATCCCCCTGAAATATAGTTATTAAAGTATTGATTAATTAATAATAAGTATATTTAGGTGGGGAATCATCCAGGGTGCAAATTGTCCTGACGTGTCCATGTTTTGACGGGGAACTGTCTGACAGCAAATTAACAGACAA
>JAGKTI010007727.1:25558-35891 GCA_018397915.1 Birgus latro | reverse complement strand
TCACAATAAAGGAAACACTATACAGTACTCCCCTGCCAATGAGGGTTTGGTTCCTGAAAACCACTATGGTTGGGAAAACCATGGTTGGTGAAGTTAATTTATATGGGGAAACTCCTCTGTGGGGTGACATAGGATTGGATGATGGATGGATGAACAGGGTTAGGGAAACCTTGGTCAAAGGTAAAAGGGGTATAATGTGAAAAACATATACTACAACATTTTACTATTTTTCTGGTCTTTATTGCACAATATTGCACTGTAACAAACATAAACAAATAAACAAAAGTATGGTAGAAAGTGATTCACTGTACATCCTTAGAATTTCGAAGGTTACAGTATCAGATGGCTACAGTGTTGTGGTGGTGGAAGGCTGGGGATCGCTATCACCTGACTTGGATGATGGCTTGAAGTAGCAAAGGATAGATGGTTGCTTCATCTTATTCTGGAGATCTTTCTGTACCTGTTTGTACGGAGCCAATAATGTGTCCAATCCATGCTTGAATTTTAGACTCAGCTCCATGAAAGGATCTAAGTAAATGAAGACATCAGCAAGACTGTTTACCATAAGTAACCCTTTAAGGTTAGCAAGAGTCATTTTGTACGCTTTATTTTCAGAAAGACCTTACCAATTCAATCCATATTCCTCCACTTTGACTACTGTATTTTTCTGATTATTTTCAGGGTGGTAAATTAACTTTTCCGGCTGAAAAATTTCCCATGTTATCATCATCATCTTCCTTGTGCCATACCTACGATTGTTTCTGGCGTAATGGAAGAAACCTCTCAACGTACTCAAAGGTGGATTTCATTTCCTAATTTCCCAACTGGAGATTAGGTTACGTTAGGTTAAATTATTAGGTACAGCTAAGCTAGGTTAGGTTAGGTTTAGTTAATCACTTAGGTTAGGACAGTCCCTTCCACCATTAGGCTGGCAAATCAGATGAACTGTCACAGTGGAACAGCTAAAAGCAACAGGGGAACAGATTTAACAAGAAGCATTTACTTACCACACCACAAATAATCAGAAATATATAACAGACTATCAGGAAAATGAAGAGATGATTTGGTTAGATGCTACTACTGCTTCAAGAATATGTTTTTCTCATTCTGCTCGATGTCTTCCTCATTATCATCCTTGTCCTCACTTGACTTAATGTTTTGGGCCCGTGATAACAATGGGAAAAGTGATAAACTGAGACAAAGGTACTATAACAGCACACTTACTCAGTCTACTCCCTATAACAACGACTGAACTGGAAGGCGGGAAAGCTGCTAGTATGGGAGAACATTGCTGCCACCTGGTGGCAGCCACTACATACCATGAGTATGTGAACCAAGGACCCACAGTACGTGATTTGGTATGCAAATATATTACTATGTTTAAGTGAATTCCACAGTTGGTGAACACTGTGGTTGGCAGGAGATTACTGTACATCCATCTACTCACTGTCATTTCTGTATATTTGAGCTTATTTACTGTATTCTCTTCCTTTAGTGCCCAAGTCTCACTAGTATAAAAGATTACACTCCTAATGCATGCTGCATACAAGGACCCCTTTGCATAGAGGGAGAGTCCTCTCAGTGTTAGGAGAGGCAACAGCTTCCTAAATTGTCTCCAACCACTCCTTACCCTAGCCACAGGACTAGCTCCAACCCCACCTTCAGCAAATAACATGTACCCCAAATAACAAAACTCCTCCACACACTCAAAAATGACTTTCCAGCAAAATAAATTCTTTCATATCTCTCAATTTCTAAATGCTCTCCCCTGACACACCACACACATAAAATCAACATTATTTCACAGCCTATCTCCAATACCCTACATCTCTAATGTACCCACTTATCACAAACACTGCACAAGATGGTGTTACTCCCCACAACCTCGCGGCAAACTGCACATGACCACACTCCCTCGGCTTTGGCAGTACTGCCACTAGCCCTAGGTATCATCACTTTTGTTGTAACTACATTTACTCTCAAACTTTTGTACACCATTCCATCTAAAATGTGTACAACACACATTTTAGGAAAAGAGAGAGTAGGTTGATTACGTACAAGTCTGGGAGAAATAGAACACAGATTATTTTCTGGTCAGGAAGGCCGACAGGAGGTGTGAGGGATGTTAAATTTACAGGAAGCGAGGAGTGTGTCCAGATGCACAAATTATTGATATGTGACATGGTGCTTAAAGAACAAGTGATGAAAAAGAGGACTTATGTACCTAGGAGGAAAATCAAGCAGTAAGGGATGCCTTCTATAGCGAGATGAGGAGAGTGGTGGCTGAACAGGGAGCCGCCGACAGAGGCATTAATGAACAGGACAGAGCCCTCAAGAACAACCTCTTGAGAGTTACTGATGCAGTATGCAGTTGTACAAGAGGCCCACCAAGACATAAAGTAACTTGGTGGTGGGATGAAGGCGTAGAAGCTGCGGTTAAGGAGAAAAGAAGGCTTTTCTGTGAATGGAAGAAGGGTGGTAACAAGGAGGAATACTTGGCTGCCAAGCATAGGGCTAGAAGAGAGGTATACAGGGTGAAGTCTGAGTCATGAAGACTTTTACTTGATAACCTAAATTGTGTGGAAAAGAAAATTATGATATTTAAGGTGGCAAATCAGGTGAAGAGGGATAATCGGGACATTATTGGTGAGCAGTGTGAGAAGAATGATGAAGGAAGAGTAGTGATGAACAGTGGGATATTAAAGATGCATGGAGAGAGCATTATAATCAGTTGTTGAAAGAGGAATTTGGCTAGGACAGGGAAGGTTTGGAGCCAGCAGATCCAGTGTTTGGCCCTTGGCCTTTGGTTGATGCTGCTACTGTGAATGAGGCAATAGGCAGGATGCAGGTGGGGAAGGCAGAAGGTATGTCTGGGTTGACTGCCGAAATGCTGAAGGCCTCAATAGATATAGGGGTGAGGTTAGTCACTGACCTGATAAATATGATTATATATGAGTGTGTTGTCTCAGATGATTGGCTGAAGAGTGCAATTGTAAATGTGTACAAGGGGAAGGGTGATGCCCTGGAAAGAGGAAATTATAGAGGTATAAAGCTTTTAGATCAGATAATGAAGGTAATGGAGAGAGTTCTAGAAGGTATGATTAGAGAAAGAGTGAATATTGATGAGATTCAGTTTGGGTTTATGCCAGGCAGGGGGACCACGGATGCCATATTCATTCTTTTGACAGCTTCAGGAAAAATATACAGTAGGCGCGGAAAGTGTTGATGCCATCATAAAAAAAGAAAACATTCTTGTGGTTAGCAAGGAGAAACAAATAAATTAACACTCACCATTGAATTTAGTATTTACTGGCATTCCCCTTCACCTTTATCATCTTCTTAAGGCGTCTGGGGAGACTGATGGCGTAGTTTTGCAGAACAGACGGACTAAAACTGCTCCATAGCTGCAGCCTCAAGTTTAGGCAAAGATGGTGTGTCCATACTACGCAGCTGCCGCTTCACGTGCGCCCATAAATTCTCAATGGGATTGATATCTGGGCTGTTTCCGGGCCAAACTCGAATAAAGGGAACCTCACAGTCTGTTAGCCACTGTTTCACTGACTTTGCAACATGTGCAGGGGCAGAATCTTGCATAAATACTCTTGCCTTGGTTTTATCAAAAGAGTCACTTAAAACATCACATAAGAGCTCCAAATAATTGTTCTGGTTCACTTTTTCATTTGCAGGTAGAAATACCAACCTACGAACACCATAATATGTAAAGCAGCCCCAAGACATGAGTTAGGCTGGGTATTTAACAAACTTGGAAGTGTACTTAGGATCCAGGGGGTCACTGCCTGGTTTGCAGTACACTCGTGATGAAGGGGTACCAGTGACAGTAAATGTTGACTCACCACTCCAAAGCACAGTTTTCCATTGCTCCTCACTCCAGGCAAGATATTTCTTACAAAAATTTACTCTCTTTTTCTTCTGAAGTGCAGTTAGCAATGGGTTTTTACGAGCACAAAAACTCCTGTAGCCCAGATCGTCATGCAACAGCTGCTGCACACTTCTGACAGACACATCTGCCAGCAACTGTGGGTTCTTTTCTTTTAAATCCCGTGCTGTTAGCCTTGGATCCTTGCTAACTTGCCTTGAGATCAGCTGACAGGTCCTGAAGGTTGTCTTACGAGGTCTCCCAGGCTTGGGAAGTGGAGTGGGAGGAATGGCCTCCCCACTGTCCTTGAACCGCTTCACCAGTCTCTGCACTGTCCTCAGTCTAACACCATCTGATTTGCAATAAATGGGAGTTTGTGGCCAGTTTTGTATAAAGTAATCACTTCCACATGTTTGTCCTTGCTTGTGGTTACTTTAGGCATGATGAGAATGTGGTAGGTAACCAAATACTTGTGTTATTTGAGTCAAAACATGCCCTCATGGTGCATCACACACAGAGACAATCCTCCTCCTGTGGCTGCCCAAACATTACTGAGCCTGCTCCTGTGGTGCCAAACCTATCAAGCAGGGTTGCCAGCTCCCGTTGAAAAAGCGTCAGCTCATTTCGCATCACAGGGGAGGGTAGTATTGACCCTACTTCACTTAACGCGAAAAAGAATGACGTCGGCAAAAAAATGTCAATACTTTCCGCGCCTACTGTATAGGAAAGAAAAGGGACCTGTACTTTGTTTTTGTTGATTTGGAGAAGGCCTTTGACAGAGTCCCTAGAGAGGTGGCAATGAGAATGCTTGGGATGGAGGAGTGGCTGGTTAGGGTGGTTATGGCAATGTACGTGGGTTCTTGCACCAAGGTAAGAGTCAATGGAGATTTGAGTGATGAGTTTTCTGTGAACTGTAGTGTGCATTAGGGGTCAGTTTTGAGTTCCTTGTTGTTTATCACGGTACTTGAAGCCCTCCCACGTGACTTCAGAAATGGACTCCCATGGGAGATGTTGTATGCTGATGATTTTGTGTTGATTGCAGAGAATGAAATGGAGGCGGAGGAAAGATTTAGGAAGTGGAGAGATGGTGGCACAAGGGCTTAAGAGTACATGCAGACAAAACAAAAGTGGCGGTACTGACATAGAAGAGGAAGAGTGGCCATGTGAAATTTGCCACAAGGGCATGGGAAGTAATTCCATCTTGTGCAGTGTTTGTGATAAGTGGGTGCACAAGAGATGTAGTGGTATTAGAGGTAGACTGCGAGCTAATGCTCGTTTTATGTATGTGGTGTGCTGGGGAGAGCAGGTGGAGATTGTCAGGTGTGAAAAGATTGAACTTGCTGGTGAGTCTCTTGAGTGTGTGGAAGAGTTTTGTTTTGGGGAGACATGTGCCGGAGGTGGGGCTGGAGCTAGCTCTGTGGCTAGGGTGAGAAGTGGTTGGAAGAAGTTCTGGGAGCCGTTGCCTCTCCTGACATTGAGGGGACTCTCCCTACGTGCTAAGGGGTCTTTGTATGCAGCATGTGCTAGGAGTGTAATACTGTATGGTAGTGAGACCTGGGCAGTAAAGGAAGAGGATATTCGCAGGCTCAAACGTACAGAAATAACAATGATTACGTGGATGTGCGGTGCGTCCTGCATGCAGGGCCTGGGGGGGGGCTGGGTTTACAATGGAAGAGTCGAGAGGATGGGACTGGAGTGTATTGGTGTTGTGATGAGGAGGGGTAGACTGAGATGGTCTGGGCATGTGGAGAGGATGGGGCATGATACTTGGGTGCAGAAAGTGAGAAGCGTTAATGTTGGGGGTGGGGTTGCAAGGGGCAGACCGACGTGGGATGAGGTCATCAGGTGTGACTTCAGGGTTAACCCCTTAACCGCAGGGTTGTTGGAGGTGCGCCGTGCCCGTCCTGCGGGGATATTTGCGGTTCGACTGACTTTTTAAAAACATTTGCCAAAAATCAGATATTAGACCTAGAATATTATAATTACATATGCATATGGCACATACCTTCAGCTTTCTTCTGGGATGTTTGTTGAGCCTTCGTCGACTACCGTAGGACTTGTGGAAACTCCCGAAGTTGAGTAACTAAGTCTCCACTTTACACTTCCCAACATCCCGTAATATGAATACCACTGCCTGATATTATCACTAGAAACACTATTCAATGATTTCCAAATAGTTTGGAATCCATACTCAAAAAAAGAAAAAAAAACACTGTGAAAGCATTGTAAAATACGAGTGCATACGAGCCTCCCACTCGTGCTAGTTCGCCACTTGTATTCCGTCATTTCTTATTCATATACACACTCACACTTTATTATTTCTAGTACTTTATTACACTCATATATATCTACAGTCCTTTACTGCTTCCCAAATGATGTTTAGTACGGGTAGAAGTCACAGGGCATGGAGGGGCGCGACTGCGACGTGATTCCACCTTGAAGGACAACAGTGAACTGAATGATGTTTGTATCTCAGCAGCCAAGAGTTGAAAATGTCAGCTGGTAATGTATATGCTATGAAATAAGTCGTAGGAAATCTAGACAATACATAATAAATTACGTAGTTCCAGGTGAATATAAATATCACTCAGGCTTCTCCCTTCCCTTCTTATATAAATTTATATTACGAGAATGGGTCATACAGCATATTTCAAGGGGAAAAAAGCAGGGGAAATTAGCGAATGAGTACAGGCTGGAAGTTGCCAGGTGATAATTAGCCAATTCCAGGTGTATGGCACTATCAATAATCTTATTTTTTTATATATATATTATTTTGTATAAGAATAGGGCATAGGGCTCATTTCAACGGATGAAATCAGTGGAAAAATCCGGGGAAGATTTGCGTAGCGCAGAGCGGCTGAGCAGATGACACGAGAGGGTAATGGAGGGGAGGTAGGGAGGGGAGTCTAGAATGGAGGAAAATGGCTAAATTGTCAACAATGGATGGGAGTACTGATGACATTAGCAGCTCTTACTATTGCTGGACATTGGCAGTACTGATAGATGATATAAGTCACCACTTGAAAGCCCGGGCAAATTCAAAACAACACAGAATCACAAAAGTGACGCCCCGCGGTTCGATCCATTGCACCCGACTGTAACGAGAGGGACGACCCGCGGTTAAGGGGTTAAGGGACTGAACAGGGAGGTTGCCAGAGATCGAGCATCATGGAAAGCCGCCATTAGGTTACCAAGGCCGACAAATGCAAGCACACTGGAGCCTATGAAAATTAAAACGAAAACACTAGGTCATTTCCCCACCTCCCTTTCATTCTCTGCAATCAACACCAATTCATCAGCATACAACATGTCCCATGGGAGTCCATTTCTGAAATCACATAACAAAGCTTCAATCATCATGACAAACAATACGAGGCCCCAGACTGGATGCTCATGCACACAATTACTCATGGAAAACTCATCATTCAAATCTCCATTCTCACCTGAGTACATGCACCCACTTACATTGCCATAACCACCCTAACCAACCACTTCATTCACACTGCCTACTTCACACCTCCATAGGGACTCTGTCAAAGACCTCCAAATCAACAAAGAATACGGCTCCCTCTTCTTTCATATATATTTTCCCTGAAGCTGTCAGACAATGAATACAGCATCAGTGGTCCCTTTCCCTGGCATAAACCCAAACTGAATCTCATCAATATTCACTCTTTACCTTATCATACTTTCCAGGACTCTCTCCATTACCCTTCTTGTCTGGTCCAAAAGCTTTATGCCTCTATAATTTCATCTTTCCAGGGCTCTCCCTTCCCCTTATACACATTTACAACTACAATCTTCAGCCAATCATGTAGGACAACACACTCATATAGTGTATAATCAAATCTATCAAATCAATAATGATTTTTAAAAATAAGAAATATGGCAAAAACTAAACAATGAATGATCAAAGAAATTATTACACCATAGCGAGAGACTAATGAAGAGAGCAGAGCTGGGCACCGCAAACGGAAAATCACTTCTGCAATGCAAATCCGCAAGCTCAATCCGCAAACTTTGTGAAATATGAAGTTCCGCAAATGCAAACACAAACCATTTGTATCCCATCCAGTAATCTCTCTACTATCCGGACGACCACTATCCGGTGACATCACTGTTCAGACATTGTAGGCTGATGGCCGAAACCCCAAAATGCCCAAAAATTGCAAAAAAAAGAGAAAAAAATCTGATTTTTTTCCGACCGCATCAGTTTGAATTTCCTGCGCACGCTGACCAGCTCCCTTCCCACGCTATCCCCCTCCTCCTAGTTCTGTCTCAGCTCCTGTGAACAGTGGACGGCTGTCCGATTGTCTGCGGTATTTTCGTTCATGTTTAAATACAGTAATCATAAGTCACAGTGCTAAGGATTAAGTGTAGTTAAACACTGGATTACTGGACATGCTTCAAGAGCAATTATGACCACTGTAAAAACCTTAGAGGTGGGGGTAAACAACAATCACGGACATGTAAGTAATCCCTCCATTATTCGGATGTCCAATACTCGGACATACTCACTATCCGGATATTGTGGGCTGCCCAACCCTCAAAATGCCCAAAAAATTGAAAAAAATTGAAAAAATTTTGATTTTTTGGGACCGCGTCAGTTTGAATTTCCCGCGCGCGCCGATCGGCTATGTTTACACTCGTGGTGCCACTATCGGTCGCCATTACCCACTCTGCTCCTGCCTCGTGAACAACTCCGAAAATGGCGGCCGAAGTGATTGCATTTGTGGTGATACCCTACCTCCTACAGTGCTTGATACTGCTCTTCACCCTCTTCATCATGTGTGTGATGATGGCCCCGCCTCCTGAGAAGAGGAAGAAAGTGGTTCTGACTCTGGAGAAGAGGAGGCAGATATTGGAGAAGGTGGATGCCGGCTGGTCAACAGGACGTATCGTACGTGAGTTCAACCTCCCTCGCTCCACCTTGTTTGATATCAAGAAGTCCCGAGACAAACTACAGCAGTACACAGCTGATTTTGCATCGAAGACCAGACGAAACATGGAGAGGAAGGTGATGTTTACTCCTAAGTATGCAGACATCGACCGCTCCACGTTGATTTGGTATCGACAACAACGTGCCGCAAGTGTGTTGGTACGTGGAACGGAGCTGAAAGATGCTGCTGAAAAGTTCGCAAGGCTACACGACGCCCCAGACTTCAAGGCATCTGAAGGTTGGCTCTTCACGTTCAAGTTACGGCACGGACTTACCAATCGTAAGGCCCATGGTGAAGCTCTGGACGCTAACGATGAAGGAGTAGAACAGTTTCGGCAGAAGGTGAAGGGCTTGATTGATTGGGAGGGCCTCACTCTCGGTCAAGTTTACAACGCTGACGAAACTGGCCTATTTTACCGTTCAATTCCCACAAACGCTCTTGCTGAGGAGACGGAGAAGTGTGTACCTGGTCCCAAGCTCTCGAAGCAACGGGTGTCTGCTTTGTGCTGTGCCAATGCTAACGGCATGCACCGGCTCAAGCCCATTATAGTAGGCCGTGCAAAGCAGCCTAGGTGCCTTCGAGGGTTAATGAATGCCCTTCCTGTCGTGTGGTATGATTCTTTGAAGGCTTGGTTCACAACCAAGATCTTCAAAAATTGGTTCCACCAACACTTTGTTAAGGAAGTCATTCGTTATAAGACGGAGACACTGAAAATCCCACGAGACCAGGTAAAGGCCCTCCTGATTCTTGACAATGCACCTGTGCATCCGTCAGACAAGGAGTTGGTGGCAGAGAATGGTTGCATCAGGTGTCTGTTTTTGCCACCTAATACCACTGCTCTCATCCAACCAATGGACCAGGGAGTGATTGTGGCAACGAAGAGGCTATACCGACGGAAGTTTTTGGACGAGGTGATGGTTGTGTACGAGGACGAGGACGATCGCAGGGAAGGACGTGACATGCGAGGACAAAAAACTCTCGAAAACATTCGCCGATACAACCTCAAGTCTGCCATCTTCAACTGGGCAAATGCATGGAAGGAAGTCTCTGTCAAGACTTTAGAAAATGGTTGGTCTCGCCTGCTTCATGGAAGTGACGTGGTGCACGATTTTCTGGGTTTTGACGTGGATGACTTTCATGCAAGGCTTCGTACGGGTGGAGACGATGTGGATGTCGACGAAGTGCGCGAGTGGTTGGATGACGAAGAGGGCGATCCTGGGTATCAGATCATGTCTGATACCGAGATCGCATCTACTGTTGCTGGTCCCAGTACCCAGCAGGAAGATTCTGACGAGGACAGCAACGATGATGCGGACTCCTCACAGCTTGCAACTACCCCAACGATCCCCAGGCTGAGCACAATCCGGCACTATGTGGAGTTCGTCCTTGACTACCTAGAACACCCGGACTGCGACAGAGAGATGGGGTCATTGGAATTGGCGAGTGAAGTGCGAGGTTTCAGGCAACGCATCATTAATCGTCAAAATCGTCGTCCTCTGCGTCAATCAACCATTGA
>JAGKTI010007726.1:15334-35894 GCA_018397915.1 Birgus latro | reverse complement strand
TGTGTGTGTGTGTGTGTGTGTGTGTGTGTGTGTGTGTGTCATATTCTCTGTTCCTTGCACCACGTTTGCCTAACACATGCGATGCACACAATAGATTTCTCCACGAACATTTGCTGCACGACACACGTATACAGTATAATGTCATATATGTGTCGCTGTGTGGCATATTTTCTTGTCTCTGATCATTACGTAACTTTCCGCTGTTAGTCAATGCACGCAATATTCTCGGCGAACACTCGCTGCACTACTTTATACGTATATTTCACACTGAACCATATGCAATATAAAACACTATCACATGATTCCATCCCAGTCTCCTCTGTTATTCCCTTCCTTACTGTATGGCATACGAGAGCACCTGCTCCCTTAGCAACTGATGCATATGTATATGTATCTCTATGGCATAACATAATGCCTGCTATGGTAGGTCAGTTATTTTACTCATCCAGGAACTATATGTTTCACAGATATAAGTAATGGCTTCACAATAAGGGTAAAATACATCATTTAAGCACAGGGTGAGCGGAAACCCCGCTATTACAAACCAAACTCCTGCCCCTAGGCCTAACGGCTGATAACGGCCCCCAATCCTTTACAAACAATATATCTATGTTCAATAGACACAATCACTACACAGTATAGTCAAAAACACTGTACAATCACAATATTTCAATAATGGCTTCAGCCTCGGGTGGGAGGGGGAAAATGGCGGATTTAAAGGGACAACGGAACACAGCACGACCCTGCTGTCTGGCTGCTAGTGGAGCACTGAGATTCTATCACTATGTACAGGCACATATTAGCCATTGCAGTGTTGCCAAGGTCTTACCTTGGGAGAGACACGTGGCTGCTAGAACGCTACCAAATTTGATGTAAATCGACCCAAAATTTATTTTTTGTTTAATTTTTTTTTGCAGTTTCACGTGATTTGAAGTCCTGTGCTTTGGCACACCACACCACAAGAAATGCAAATTGTGGTCCCATGCGCAAAAGGGTTAACAGCATCGACTAGGATATGAACCAAGGTAGTGACCTGAGAGAATAGAGAGTCAATGGGTAGTTGGAGATTGTCCATGTTGAGTTTGAGATAAAAGAATTGAGAAATAACATTGAGATTTGAGAAGTGTTGTTTTAAAATGTCGGTGAAGTTGTTCAAAGTGTAAGTTACTTCATTTAGGTGGGTTGGAATCTTCTGTAACATAGTGTTTTGGACCTTGATGACTTGGCATTGAGATTCTAGGGCTGAAGCTAAATGAGCTAGGTCAGATTTGAAGCCAGAAAGGTCACAGGCTGTAGCGATGCCAAACAAGCCACTTAGAATCTCACCTCTGATGTCAAAGAGACCTCGTTTCACACGAGAACGACCTACGGGTGGCTGAATGGAGAATGTGTCATTGAGCTCAGTGAATTTACCAGAAATGTATTGCAACTGCCAGGAGAGTGGGAGGAAAAGATGACATAAATACTGATTTGGGTTGTGTTTCCCCATGAGAGCTGTGAGGTGGGTCTTGATTTTGTGGAGCTGGTGAGCGTAGGCAGGCAGGGCAATGGCTACGTCGGCCAGGGGCGCAAGATCGTAGCGCAGGAAGACTACATCTTCGATGAGCATTACCTCACCTACCGAGCTGACCAAGGCCCCGGGACGTACTCCACCATCATCCTCACCCGACCCGGACCCTAGGAGGGTCAGCACACCCAGCAGGTAGACTGCTAACATCATACCTAGAAGATTAGGTTAGAATTAATGGGCGAGTTCCTGGAGAGGTTGATGTGCGAAACACAGTTTGGATCGATACTGATTGGTTGATGAATGAGCAGGTGTAGGTGGAGATGGAGACTGATGGATAGGTGGAGATGGGGTAGATTGAGGGATTTGTGGAGTAGGAGGGAGAGCAGTAGGTTGTGCAAGTGAGTCTTCCAACATCAGGCCTCGTGGTGCATGTTTTAGATCGTCAGCATGGATCCACTTGGTGTCTGTAGTGGAGAGGTCTTGGATGTGGAACTTGTTTACTTGTTTATTCAGTACGCGATGGGGGCCGGTAAATTTGTCATTCAGTTTAGAGTTGCGCGTATGGGAATGAGCAAAGACTAGATCACCGACGTTGATAGTGAGAGGAGAGGCATATTTATGTTGGCATTGTATCATGTCCTCCTTAGATGAAGCGAGATTGAATGTTGCATACTGATGGATTGTTTGGAAGTTGGCCAATTTTACAATGACATAATCATCCATGTTATAGATGGGGTCTGGATTTGAGGATAACAGGTGTTTGTCAAAACCAAAGAGGACAAAGAAGGGAGATTCACCAATGGAACCATTGATGGAGCTATTGATTGAGGATGCCACTTGGAGAATTCAATCATCCCATGACGAACTATGGGAACCTAGGTGTCTGACGCATTCTAAGATTTTCCTATTGTGGTGTTCTACAAGGCCACTGGAAGCTGGATGGTTTGGCACGACATTGCATTTATTAACTTTAAAGTGGCGACAGATCTCCTCCAGGAGGCTATTGTTGAACTCAGTACCGTTGACAGTGAGGATGGTATGTGGTGTACTGAACAAGCAAATTACGTGATCTACGAAGGCACGTGCAACACTCTTTGCGGTCTTATCTGAGAGGGGGACGAGGACACAGTAGCGTGAGAAGTGGTCGACAGCTACAAACAAATACTCTGCGCCTGATTCCGTAAGAGGGAGTTTTAGAAGTTCAATGGACACTGTTTCCCACAGTCATGACGGGATTGGGTATTGTAAAAGCGGTGCAGGTAAGCCGGTGGAACCTTTGTGGCCGTGGCACGAGATGCAAGAGTCACAGTGCTCATTGATATCGCGATACATGGTTGGCCAATAGTACTCGAGACGTGCTTGGCGTCTATACCTGGATGGGATGCGTGAGGTGTATCATGGATGATGAGAAGGACTGCAGATATCAGGTCAGTAGGGACAACGAGTTGGTGTAATTTTCTGTTGGGCAAATCCTTCCCTGTAAGGAATGTTTTTCTGTACATGAGACCATCTTTTAGTATGAACTCATCTAGTGGTACTGGTAGAGTAGGGAAGGTCGAGGCATCTCATGATTCNTTGTGGTGTGGTTGAGGACGTGATGGGAAGCGTTAGGAGAAACACGTTAAGGTGGTTTGGGCATGTGGAGAGGATGGAGAGTGAAAGATTGACGAGGAGAGTGTATGTGAGTGAGGTGGAGGGGGCGAGAGGGAGGGGGAGGCCGAGGATGAGATGGAGGGATGGAGTGGAGAGGTATATGAGAGAGGGGGGTGTGAGTTGGGAGCGTGGTAGTGAAATGGCAGGGGACAGAGTGACATGGAGGCGATTTGTTTGTGGCCACCCCGTTCGGGAATGAGGCGTCTGGCAATAGATAGATAGATAGAGACCATCTTTTAGTATGAACTCATCTAGTGGTACTGGTAGAGTAGGTAAGGTCGAGGCATCTCCTGATTCGAGGAAATAAATTACATGGGACCACATGGAATCTTTGCGCTGAGCGTTTTGAACATCCTCTGATGTTAAGGTTGTGCTGTAAGTGTCCTTGGGCTGCAGGGACGTGACAGGTGCGGCTACATGACGTGAGAGGGCGTCGGCGACTACATTTGATTTTCCTGGGACATACTGGAAAGTGGGATTAAAGTCCTGGATGGTGATGGACCATCTAGCTAACCTACCGGTGAGGTTGCGTCCCTTAAACAAATCACACAGAGGGAGGTGGTCTGTCTGGATATGCACTGGATAACCATATATTATGTCGCTGAAATGTTTCAAGGACCAGACTACTGCCAAAGCTTCTAAATCGATGACACTGTAATTACGTTCAGCAGTGGTAAGGGCACAGCTAGCATATGCTACTACACTCTTCCTGGATGCTTGATCGAGTTGCATTAAAACTGCACCTAATCCTGCGCCTGAGGTGTCTGTGCATAGAAGGAAGGGTTTGGTATAATCAGGGAATGCTAAAATTGGGGCATTGACAAAAGCTGTCTTAAGTGCTTGGAAAGCCTGGGACTGATCGTTAGTCCACACAAAGGATACAGTCTTCCTTAGTAAGTGAGTTAGAGGATCGGCAATCTTTGCATAATCTTTCATGAATCTACGGTAGTAACCACTTAGACCTAGGAAACTTCTGGCAGCATCGATAGTGGTAGGTTCTGGGAAATTGATGATCGCCTTAGTTTTATCGTCATTAGTATGAATGCCTTGTGCATCAATGACATGTCCTAGAAAGTTGGTTTTCTTTCTCTGGAAGTCACATTTACTGAGGCTGATTTTCAGCCCTGCTAGCTGTAGGCATTCCAATACTTGTTGTAGTTTGGCAAAATTGTCAAGGACTGATTTACTTACAACAATGATGTCATCTAGGTAAACAAAAAGAGAAGTGTCCCATCATGCCACTAAAGACCAAATGGATAAGTCACATGAATACTGAAGGAGCATTTCTCAAACCAAAAGGAAGTCTCTTAAACTGAAAATGTCTGGATGGGGTGCTAAAGGCTATAATTGGGCGAGAGGATTCTTCCATTTCTGCCTGCCAGTAACCACTGAGGAGGTCTAGGGATGAAAAGACTACGTTATTTTCATCTAGTGATTCTAGCAAATCTGTGAGGACGGGTAACGGAAAACGGTCTGGAACGGTTACGGAGTTTACTTTATGGCAGTCCACTACTGGTCTAAAGTTGCCGTCCTTCTTTGGGACTAAGAAAAGAGGGCTATTCCATGGACTGACGGAGGGTTTGATAATGTCTTGAACTAACATTTTCTGTACCATTTGATCTATCTGTTTTCTCAAGCTGTGAGGTAACCAATATGCTAGTATGTAAATTGGCTGAGTTCCTGGTACTAGTTCTATGTGATGTTTGACTAAGTCTGTCTTCCCCATTTGTTCTCAGGGCAAGGCTACCACATTTCTGTAAGCGTCCAAAAGGTCGAGAAGTTGAGATTTATGCTGTGGAAAATCTGTGCAAGTCAGATTTGAGAGTAGGTCAGGTGAACGAGTCGAAGCAGATCCTGTAGAGTTAATGGCACATACACCTGTTGGTTGACTATCATCATCAGTATGAACAGCAGGGATAGAGGATTCCTGGCACACCATTACGACCACTGGGTATGCTAGGAAACCTCCTATCTTTACACCACTTTTAGGTTTTAGTGAAGCATTCGTGACATTGAGCAAGTATAGATAACACAGGCTGTCCTCTAATATCGTGCACCAGACTGACTCATAAGTTAAGCCATTCACACAACACGTCTCAGGTAGTGTTAGTAAATCCACTCCTTCTTTCGCACCTACAACACAAACAGAGACTTTGGTGAACTCATGCGGTAACAAAATTGTGCATGTATTTGTTACTGGACGCCTCGTCTCTGCGTGTTGGAGAACATCAGTCAGACTCTGTAAGGTAGATAACTGAGACATGTCTGAGTCTGCTGTAGTGCTGTCATTAGAGGAGGCTGGAAGCCTTTTCTGAATACTGAGAGGATGTATCATCAGGTGTTGAGGAATGCATGTCCTTGCTCTCAGTCAGCGAGAGAATGATCTCTGTATTCTCGGGTGATGATGGTGATGATGGCTTGGCTTGTTCTGTACTTTTAAGGAGTGCGAGAGTCAGGGGGGACTGAATGACTGAATTTACTGGCAGTACAGGACGGGGACAGTCCATACCGTAGACTAGGAACCCAGAAATGTCTATACTACTACAGGCAGGCAATAATGCAATGGAGTGTTATGCCATGGTGGGTAAGCCAATAAGGGCATCTGTTGGATATTTCAGTTCATTAGTAACGTGAAATTCTATTGGGAAAGGGAGCAAGGCGCTGTCTAGTTGTACTTCTAAACTGACTCTTCCCTTGACCTTAAACTCTGAGCCTTCTACACCGCATAGGCGAATGTCAGGCAGCTCAAGGAAACTGACATGTTTGTGGTGGCGTTGAATGATGTCTAAAGAGGTATCAGAAATCAAATTTACTATAAATCCGGTGTCCATGAAGAACGACGTTGGTATGTCATTACTACATCCTAGAATGACTAGACCTGAGGAAATTATCGGTCCAACATGGCGGATGGGGAGATGGTGTTCTGTTGTTCCGTCATATTGGTCCGATACGGGAGCAGCGCTTCCCCCGACTGGTGGCGGTTGAGGTAACGACACTCCTCATTAGTGTGAGACATAATGGTTTTATGATACTTGCATACAGGATGATGTGAGCGGGAAGGCATACGCTGTCTAGTTTGGGAGTGAGGCCACGTGTGTTTACAGTCGCAACTGTTTGCTCGATGTCCGGGTTTACCACAGTGCCAGCAGAGGATCGAGGATTGTCTGTTCTGTCGGACGCTAGATTGATCACGACCGGTGGTTGGAGAACGATGTGTGGCAGGTCTGCCTCGTGTGGTGAAACAGGAGAGGTATTGGTCTGGGGGAACGGTAGTGTGACAGACCTGAGAGACCAAGGGGCTGTTTGTGGCCTGACACGTGCGGTTCGAACCTGATCTTTCATGGATAGTTTTAGTGATCTGAACAATTTTATCTCCTGAATTGAAACCGATCGCCAGGGCTATCTCCCTCTGTCTAGGATCAAGCCAACGGAGGAATCTCAGGTAACCAAATAAATCTGCAAAGTTGTTGAGTGAAACCATAGGAGCTCCATCTACTTCCTCTATCCATTTCGTGCCTATAAGTAACTGGCGGATCTCACTACTAGTGGCTTTCATGGCAGCGGCTGCTTCGCGCAGTTTGGCATGTTGGGGGGGGGGATTTGCAGATCCTCATCCATCTGGTTGAGGAGATTAGTGAATCCAATGAGAGATGCGGTACTGGAATGCTGGCAACAAAGTGTTATGAGTTCCTTACGGAAATCATCAAAGGTTTTAATGCCATCAAAATGTCCTGCACGGATCGCGGATCCGATGTCCGATTTGCCTTGGTGTAAGCGACCCATGAGATAAGGGACTTTGAGGTTTTCATCTGTAATCTGCTGATTGTGGATGTCGGTTTCGACCTCTCTGAGGAAATCATAAACAGACCAAGTTGAGTCCTCGCCGGTAAATTTGGGACGATTGGCATCGTCGAGATAGATAGACTGTGGAGTAGGGGTTGTTCGTTCCATGGTTGGAAGTGTGGAAGTGATGGAAGTATGACAGAGAGAGTAGGCAGAGATAGGTAAGGGTAAGGGAGACGGGAGATGAAGTGGGGAAGGAGAGTTAACGATTGTGGAAGGAGTAAGAGGAGAAGCAGGCTGTGTAGTAACAGGGATAGAGTACGAGGTATCTGGATGTATAGTATCTGGAGGGGAAGTTTGTTGGGAGGCGGGTAATGAAGTGGTAGGCTGGGAGCCGGGTCATGGGTACGTGCGTCCGCTAGGTAGAAACACTGAATCGTCCTCGGTGGGTGGAGTGGGAGCATTCGTTGTTTCTTGGCTGAAAGTGGTTGGAGTAAGTTCCGTATATGCAAAGTATGACATGTAGAGTGGTGATGTAATGTAAGATGAGAGATGAGTATGGATATACAGTATATAGATATTTACAGTATGGAGATGAGTAAATGTACCATGAGAATGGAAATGGAAATGTATGAAGATGACGGGATACGGGTCGTAATAAATAGAAAGTGATATGGGAGATGAGTAATAAAGATAGGTGGTGAAGATGAGTATGAAGTGTGAGTATGATATGAGAGGGGGGGGTGGAGATGAAGACTGACAATAATACCAATCTGTAGAGAAAATCAGAAGGATAATCTCTATAGAAGGTCAAGAATGGGTGGATGAAGGTATACTATTATAGTTACACAGCTGAATTGTGAACGAAATGGAGAGGAGAGGTGAGAGCATGGATCAGCTGGTGGGAGACGGTAGTGGGAGTGAACGGGGAGGTCACGTGGTGGGTGGCGTCAGAGGCAGGTGAGCATGGTGGATGAGACTGGTTGTGAATACGACTTGTAGTAGGTAGGTAGGATAAGTCTTGGAAGAGGCGGAGTGGCTCGCTGGTCTTGAGTCGATACGGGAATAGGAGGGTTGATTGGTGTGGTGGCTGGTTAATCCGGACCAGATGGGAGACACTGAGGGGCAGAAGGGTGAGTGGCAGTTCGAGGGCAAATGTCTCCACAGGCAGATGCAAAGCTGGTGGGTGGCAGATGGGGCAGATGCAGAGGGTGACGTCGGGGGAATGGCAAATGCTGGAGAGGGCCACTGGGAGATGAACAGGTGTTTGAACAGGTGTCGGAACAGGTAAGACAGCTGCGGAGGGCGGCGGCGGCGACAACTGCGGCCTGTGCGGGGTTGTGGTCGGTGTAGAGAACGGCACTGGTGAGGGAAATTGGACACTTGTAGATGCAGAGCCGGTATTAGCCGGTATTAAGCCACGATAGGCAGTGAGAGGGCGAGGCTGTGAGATGCGGGGCGTCAAGGAGTC
Organism: Birgus latro; assembly: GCA_018397915.1. Classification (NCBI taxonomy): domain Eukaryota; kingdom Metazoa; phylum Arthropoda; class Malacostraca; order Decapoda; family Coenobitidae; genus Birgus; species Birgus latro. The sequence continues at coordinate 27,477 of JAGKTI010007726.1, read as the reverse complement.
GTTGGTGGCACTAAAACACTGTAGGAGGCGGTCAGAAGGTCCCAGACACCACTGCTACCAAATGTTTGTTACACCCTATTGATGGTGGAAGGAAAGTCCTGGAGTAGCTATTTACGGCCTTTAATTGTGGAGCACGGGGACAGTAGTTGTCTGTATCAGAGTTAGCCCTCGACTGACTGTACATATGTTTCTAGTTGGTTGGTCAAGCCTGGGAATGCTGATGAGGTCAGCAGTTCTAGTGGGGGCACACAGTGGGGGGGGAGGCATATATATACACATGACGGGGATGATACATACACGTAACAGGAATGGTACATTGCTAATCGGATCAGACCCTCCACTTTCATCTCCCGTGGGAGAACCTAGCCTCAGAGGACATGAAGTTTTCTCAATTAGGACTGAAAATTCAACCCTTTCACTCCTTTTTCCAAGCATGGACACAAAAGACACAAAAATAACATAAAAAAATAACTCGAAACTACCATAAACATATTTTATATCAAAAAGGTGAAAAAATATTCATAATATTATTTTTTTCAGCCATATTATGTACTGATATCATTCGATATCATCATATCTCATATATCCGCATCACTTCAGCATCATTCACATTGTTTTTTTGGGGGAGGGGGAAAAACAAGCAACATCTGCGAAGATGCACTGAGGCATCACGTATCTGCAGCGAATATCAGTTGCCGATATGTCTGCAACTTTCGCGCTCCATTGCAAGCCACAGAATGAGTGTAGGAAGCTGGGATTTGCACTGTTAGGTGCATCTGAACTTTCTCTTCAATATGGCAAGAAAAAAAAAAATCGATTTTCGAAACTTCAAAAAATGGCCCCCGGGTCGGCCTGGGGTGCACAAAAAATTCCACCGCATCAGCCACAGAGGGGTTAAGTACGTTTGAGCCTGCGAATATCCTCTTCCTTTACTGCCCAGGTCTCACTACCATACAGGATTACACTCCTCATACCTGCTGCATACAAAGATCCCTTAGCACAGAGGGAGAGCCCTCTCAATGTCAGGAGAGGCAACAGCCCCCTGAACTTCTTCCAACCACTCCCCACTCTAGCCACAAAGCTAGCTCCAGCTCCACCTCCAGAACATAACATGTCTCCCAAATAACAAAAATTTGCCACACACATAGGCTCACCAACAAGTTCAATCCTTTCACACCTGACAATCTCTACATGCTCTTCCCGACACACCACACGTGAAATCAACATTATCTCACAGTCCACCTCTAATGCCACTACATCTCTCATGCACCCACTTATCACAAACATTGCACAAGATGGGATTACTTCCCAAGCCCTTGTGGCAAATTGCACATGGCAATACACCAGTCCTGTATGTGACAGCCCTAGCATGTATTCAATATGGATGGTGGGTGTTAGCGCCAAAGTGGTGACATGTAGAGGTGTATGGAATGTAGGAGGACTAAGGGGCCTTGGAAGCAGGTTGTAAAGCCTATGCCCTGAGTTGCGTTGGGGGGGGGGGACTCCTCTTAGGGAGTACCTCCCCCAGCCCTAGATGCCATCATTTTATCTGCAATTACTCTTAAACCCTTGTGCCCCATACCATCTCTCCATTTTCAAAATCTTTCCTCCACCTCCCTTTGATTCTCTGAAATCAATGCCAAATCATCAGCATACAACATCTCCCCTAGAAGTCCATTTCTGAAGTCAAGTGAGAGGGCTTCAAGTACCATAATAAACAACATGCGGCTCAAGACTGACCCCTGATGCACACCAACTTTGACGGAAAACTCCTCACTCAGAACTCCATTCACCATCACCTGGGTGCGAGAACTCATATACATGGCCATAACCAACCTACCCAGCCACTCCTAGATCCCAGGCTTTCTCATTGCCCACTTCACCTCCTCTCTTGGGACTCTGTCAAATGTCTTCTCCAAATCAACAAAAACTAATTACAGTTCCCTTTTCTTTCTTATATATTTTTGCTGAAGCTGTCGAACAATGAATATGGCATCAGTGGTGCCTTTGCCTTGCAGAAACCCAAACTGCATCTCATCAATATTCAACCTTTCTCCAATCATACCTTCTAGAACTCTCTCTCCAATATCTTCATAATCTGGTCTACATGCTTTGTGCCTCTATAATTTCATCTTTAGAAGGCATCACCCTTCCCCTTGTACAGATTTACAATTACACTCTTCAGCCAATCATCTGGGACAACACATCATCATCATCATCATCATCATCATCCAGACCTCCCTTCCCACCCTAGGGCACAGTGAGGAGTAGCAATGTTCAGGCAGCTCAAGTTTGCCCAATTCAAAGGGACACACATCCATTCACTCATCAGGAATCCTGGCTCTATGTGATATGCCAAAAACATTCACCACATTCTGCAGCTTCACATAAACGTACCCGACAGAGTCAGTCCGGACACTGTCACGTAAAAAAGGGGTGCCAAATTCCTGATCATGCACTTCTTAAAACATTCATCCAGCCAGTTCCATCTCTTGGCAGTTTCCTAGCCTCGCCGACTTCCATACCTCTTATCCTCACACACTCATCCACAATATCCCTCCACCTTCTCCTTGGCCTACCTCGCCTTCTCCCTCCTTCAAATTCGCTCAGGTGTACCATTTTTCACCAATCTATTGTTATTCATTCTCTCCCCATGACCATACCATCTCAGTACACTCTCTTCGATTCTGGTGTCCATCGACTTCCTCACTCTGCACCTTTCACGAATCACATTATTTTGTATCCTATCCACTCTCTTTATTCCACATACATTCCTCAGCAGTCCCATCTTCACTGCTCTCACTCTTGACTTTTCATTTTCATGCCACACCATAGTCTCACATCCATATGTTAAAGTTGGCACTAATGCTCCTTCATTTAAGTCTCATGCAGCTGCAACACTCAAGCCTCTGTTTCTTATCAAGGTCTTCATAGCACCAGCTACTTTCCTTCCTTGTGTCACTCTACTTTCCACATCTTTTGCACATTTTCCTCTCTTTTCTATCACTGTACCCAGGTATTTGAACTCTCTCACCAATTCCAGTCTCTCTCCATTCACTGTAAAATCACACTGGGAGTCACCTTCTCTCTCAATAACCATCATTTTACTCTTTTCTACATTTACTCTCAAGGCACGACACTCACAGACATCTACAAAACTCTACACTAGTCTACCAAGTTCTTGTCTGGTATTTGCAAGTAGTACTGCATCAAAAATATACAACAAATTGACATTCCATCCATCACCATTCAATACCAATGCTATTCCTCTCTCATCACCCCATCACACAACCTTGTCGCACACCCACACTGATCGTGAACCATTCACTCAGCTGCCCATTTACCCTTACACATGCCTAACTATCATCATAAAAACTCTTGACGGCATCTAGCAGCTCACCATCTACACTGTACAGTCTCCAGCAAAAACTGAGCAACAAGCTTGACGAGCAGGTTGGTATATGTGGCACCACCACATTCCCAGTTTCACCCCCCCCTCCCTTGTTCCATTCATTCGTCTACCCTCCACCCTCCCCACATTCAAGGGCAAGAGTAAGGCCTACTCTCATTGTTTCAACCACTCTTCCATCATCCATATGTCTTGGGAAATAATGGTTTTGTTATGATAACGAATAAAAACACATTACACAGTGGTTTACTCCTCAGTATAGTTTTTTTAAGGCCGACTTGCTTTGTCTCAACCACTCTTCCATCATCCATTTGTCTCGGGAAATAATGGATTTGTTATGATAACGAATAAAAACACATTACACAGTGTTTTACTCCATAGTATAGTTATTTATACACCACAATCTGAACACAGGATGATATAAAAATAGTAATATATTCGTATGGTAATGAGTTTTGTAATCATACAATTTATCATTTTGATGGCTGTATCCAGTCTGTGTGTAACAAACAGTCGGAAGCTATAAGCAGATGTTTGTAGTGGTCAGTCGTGTGCTCCTTCCCTTACTCGATGTAATCACTGTTACTTTACAAACTCTATTATAGGCCATTGCCATTAGTTACTACTAATACCCCATGTGTGATAATAGCAAAGTGTTGCTGATAAGTAAAACACATGATCAGTATTATCTTGGTTGATGTCTTAATACATGATATCAGATAATGCTGGGTAACAGGGACTGGATGACAGCTTGTCTGGTGGTTAAACCGCCTAAGCTGGTCAAGCCAAGGAAATGACATGGTTGCTGGCATTACCAAAGGTCAGTCAACATTCAGATGAAAATTCACTGCTGCTGACAGTATTATAAGTATCAAGGCCAATTTCATACTGCTGACCGTGGCTCAGTGGGTTAGAGCGCTCCGCTCTGGCCGTAGGGTCGGAGGATCGAATCCACCCAAGGGTCATTGGTAGACATCAGGAAGGGCATCCGGTCATAAAATGCTACACGCTCCAATCCAAAAAGGCCAACGCATGCAAGCATGTTGCAGCCTTCAAAAAAAAAAAAAAACGAAAAACGAGGCCAGCCAACAGTAGAGTGAGCTACGTGGTGTGCTGACCCTGCGCACACCATACAACCAGGGCCAGATTACCAGGTATTGGCAAAATGGGCAACTGCCTACCAGGCCACGGCCTGTCACAGGCCATCCAGACTTCCAGAGTGGAATAAATATACGCTTTGGGTGTCCAAATACACTGTAAGTGACATCACCCATCAGGCCATCATACCATTATAGATCAAGCCAAAATTTCACTGGAAATAACAGAAAAAAGAGATCTATTTGTTGCACGCAGTCTGCATTGCCTACCAAGCCACAGCATGGTTAATCCGGCGCTGCATACAACCAACCCCCTCCACCCCTTGCCTCAGCCACTTATCGTCACTCACTCCAGCAAGAGACCTGCCACCACCTGATAACAGTATCAAGAATATAACTTTACCTTATATAGTTATAACTGCAATAGGATGTAATTTGCGATTCACACGTTTATAACACGACGTACAGAGTATTTAGAATAAGGTAACCAACAACTAAATTGGCCGAATGGATGATCAGCATAGTAACCAAACAAACTTGTCTCGACTGCAGCTTATGCTAATCAACATTATCGTGCCAAACAACAGATAATTCAGTTTATTCGTTTTCAGTGAGAACGTTTTCAACAAAGGTTTGACGAGTTACAGTTCACACTGATCAATGTTACTTATAGCAATGTAATAAATGTAGCAGCCAGGTTAACCTTATGATTATTTGTTCGTCAACTTGTGTCCCACGTCTGTTACTACTTTCCTCTATCTCTGTGTGGGCATAGTTTTTCTCATTAACTATCGTCAGCTGAAACGTCAATTGCCTCAGAGAGGAAAGGATGTTAAAATGGACAAAAGGTTTAGGTTACGCAAACATTTAATAAGGAAGACTAACTGTCTAACGGTATATTTAACTCGCCAGGTCCCAACCAGTTTTTTACCCAGACTACTCCCAGGTCCCAACCAATTTTCGAATTTTTGTTTTTTGGCTGAAACCTTTGCTTTTGGTGGGAAACATCAAAAATTCATAGTGAAATCGCGATCCTGAGGTAAAAAAAATGTTGATACAGGTGACACTCAACCTTACGTTTTCCTTCTTTTTCAGGGTACTTGGCTAAAAAAAAAAAAAAAAAACTATGGAAGGGTTAACTAATTCAAGCCACTTTAAATTATGTATTTATTTCATTTATTTGGTATGGATTTATGCGTAGTAAAAGTCTATATTGGTTTTCACACAATATTACAGGCGTTTATAAGCACTGTTCACTCACCCAAAAGCCCAGTATATGGCACCATCCTTTACAACATTACCACCTCATCACTTCTGTTTGCTTCTACCTCTAGCTTCTTTGTTTCTTTGTCCTCCACCTCAGGAATCACTTTCACCGTGAATTTCGTCATTGGAGAGACCCTGGGGCAATATACCTTTACTGGCTAGGTTACTGCTAACAGGTGAACTGCCTAGTGTGGGGGGGAGGGGGAGGAAGGGCGGGGTTAGGAGGGGCGAGGCAGTATCCCCGCTTGACAGCAGGTAGAGGAAGGTCTCCCACATATGCCTACCAAAAATCACCCGCGAATGTTGAAAAATGTGCACACAATGGGCCTTACAATTGCGTGGCGTACGATGCACATCGTTGGGTCTGTCTGCAGAAAAAAGTAGCGATGTGCATCGTACGTCGTTGGGACTCGGCGGGTTAAGAACGCATTTTAAAACCAAATGAAACAATGGGGTCGGACATTGGATTTATATGATAATGGAATGTCGTGGGTAAATGGAGGAGTGATAAGGTAACATTGTCAACACCGAGTAGGACCACCCACCAACTCTGCTATCACCCTGTTCCAGTTGCCCTACAATAACACGCGGTATAGTGACAATAGTGAATGTTTTACTAGAGATCTGGGGTTCTTGCAGAATTAAAGGCTACATTCAAACTATTGTATTATAACCCTGTATTGCACTGCATTGCTGATTGAATAACATTTAGAAAATAAGGTCTTACTGTGTATTGATCATTAAATGCTTATTTACCATATCATTAAACTATAAACATCACTATTGTATGATGCAGTGGACAATATTGTAATGCACACTTCATAGTGATAACAAAGACATGTTCATGAGCACTGGTGGAAAACACACACACACACACGTCGCCGATGGAGGCAGATGTCTTCCTGGATCGCAGGGAAATAATTGCTGAATCAGCAGCGAAAGGAGGTCAGCCTATCGTGGTTACGTGAATGAATGCGTGAGTGGTGGTCCCGTCGGACATTACCTGTAGTTAAAAAAAAAACGCAGGTTTCGGGATAAAGAGAACAAGATACAGTGGAACAGAAAAGTCTCCATATGGTTATATCATGGCGGAAAGCGACGGCAGTTTGTTTACATCTGGCAATTGGGAATTTGAGGGCTTCTCTGACGAAGATGCGGGAAATGGAAGTACAAAACTGAATCAAACAAGAGTCGCAGGAGTAGAAAAAACAGCGGAGAGGAATGTCCAGGAATTAAAAAAGGTATGGGTAGTAATTAGAGAGCTCCAGGGGCAGACCTTACAACAGGAGAGAGAGAGAGAGATCAAAGTTTTACAGAACAAGTTGCAAAAAGTTTGCACACACAGTGCGGAACAAGAAAGAGAAGTCATGGAATTAAAATTGAGTAATGAATCTGCCACAAATGAAATAAAACAGCTCAAGAGGGAAAACAAGAGGTTGGAAGAAGAAAGAGACAGAATGAAAAGTAAATGAGATGAGTATGATTCATAATCAAGGATGCAAGATGAAAATATTAAGGAAATCAAGGAGCAACATGAGGGGTGGAAGAATATTCAGGAGGAAGGGAATGTAAATTTGAAAGAGATTACAGAACAACAAAGCAAGGAAAAGGTGGAGAAGGAAGTGGTTACGGTACTGAAAAGTAGAGAATCTTTAGTCAGGGATGTAGCAGATAAGAAAAAATGTGTAATAATCTCAGGGCTAAAAGAAAAGCGTATGACAATAAGATCTGAAAGAGAAAAAGAAGAATTGAGTAAAGTGAAAGAAATAATATCAGTAGTCATGAAGGGTAACAATGAAGCCCAAGAAGAGTTTGAAGAAATGTTTAGGTTAGATAAGTACGAGGAAGGAGGGGTGAGGTCATTGAAAGTGAAGTTCAAGTCCCACGTAATAGTAAATGAAATCATGAATAGGACATGGAAATTAGCAGACAAAGAGGGGTTCGAAAATGTTTGGCTAAGGAGGGATGCAAATGAGGAAGAAAGAGCTAAAATAAAGGAGTTAGTAAAGGAAGCTAAGGCAAAAAATGAACAGAGAACAGAGGAGAAGACAGTGTTTTATTGGAGAGTTATGGACCAGAAATTGAGGAAGTGGTACCGACGGAGAGGAGGAGAGAAGATGGTATAAGTAATAATGAAAAAAGTTTGAAAGTGGCATACACTAATGTTGATGGATTAATAATGGCAATGTTAGAAATCAACAATTTCTTGAAAGTACATGAACCTGATGTTATGTGCTTTGTAGAGACTAAGTTAAGGAAGAATATTGATATCCATGTGGGGGATGGCAAATACAAATTGTGGAGAAGACACACAAAAGATGAAATGGGAGAAGGAATGAAGATAGCAGTGAAGAACAACTTAAGTGTAGATTCTGTGGAAATGAGAGAGGGTAGGGCCGAAGTGATAAACATGAAATTAGAAACTGGAGAGAACTGTAAGAGAGATACAGCAGTAGTATATGTTCCACCTAAGACAAGAGCATGGATTGATGCTGAATACCAGGAGATGTTGTCAGACATGGTTCGTTATCTACAGAAAGTGATTGAGAAAAGCAGCAATATAATTCTAATGGGTGATTTTAATTGTAAAGAGGTGAACTGGGAGGAATGGGACTCAGGAGGTGGCGAAGATTCGTCGGGCACTACATTGTTAAACATTGTAATGAATAATGTAATGACACAGTGGGTCAAAGAAGAGACGATTCAGAGGTGATGACACACCAGCAAGATTAGATTTATTGCTAACCAAAGAACCTGATGTAACTGAATCCTTGAAATACTGTATCTGTGTCCTGTAGCAAAAAATGATCACGTGGTCACTAAGTTCCAGATGATAATAGGGAACGTGGTGCCAAGAGACGAGCTTTATAGGCAAGGAAGATACAACTTTGGGAAAGCAAACTTTACAGAATTGAGGAAATTTTAGAAATGCAGATTGGAGAAAATTCAGAGAAACAAGAGAGATTCAGAGGAAGTGGGATATCTTTCTAGACCTCTATATTTCAAGAGTGAAAAATATGTTCCAAGAGTAAGCGGAAAAGAAAACAGGATAAAAGAGTGGTTTAATAGNGGTTTTTACTAATGAAGGGGAGTTTGTGGAGGGGGAGGGAGTGACTAGGAATGTAGTGATAAAAGATATAAAAGTGGAAGTGCAGGAAGTGTACAAATTACTGGAAACTCAAGATGTAAGGAAAGCCCCAGGACTGGATGGAATTTCAAATTGGGTACTGAAGGAAAGCAGAAAACAACTTGCGGATAAGATTCACAGTTTAATTGTGTGTTCGCTGCAAGAAGGGAAAGTGCCTCGGGAATGGAAGAGAGCAAATGTGGTACCAATTTACAAGGGAGGAAACAAGGAAGAACCCCTGAACTATAGACCAGTGTCCCTAACCAGCATGGTTGCAAGATTGTGTGAGAAGATTCTGAAAGATAGGTGGTTAAAATATCTGGAAGAGATGAATATTTTGACTGAAAGTCAATTTGGATTCAGAAGTGGAAGGTCATGTGTTTCCAACTTGTTGAGCTTTTACTCAAGAGCGATTGATGTGCTACAGGAGAGAGACGGTTGGGTGGATTGTGTGTATTTAGATATGGAGAAGGCTTTTGACAAGGTACCCCATAAGAGACTAATGTGGAAATTAGAGCATATAGGAGGACTGAAGGGTAACCTCCTGGAATGGATGAGAAACTTTTTGAGAGACAGACAAATGAGGACAGTAATGAAGGACAGGACGTCTGGATGGAGAGAAGTAACAAGTGGTGTCCCACAGGCCTCGGTGCTGGTGCCAGTAATGTTCCTGATTTATGTAAATGATGTGGTAGATGGAGTGAACAGCAAGTCTGTTTGCTGATGATGCAAAGATCATGAGGAAGGCAGAGGTTGAACGGGACTGTAAAATGCTGCAGGAGGATCTGGATAGGATATATGATTGGAGCTGGATGTGGGAAATGAAATTCAATGCAAAAAAATGTAAAATATTGGAAACGGGTAAAAGCACCAAGAGACCATCACTGAATTATATGATGGGTAATGAACCAATCACAAAAGCGAGAGAAGAGAAAGATTTAGGAGTGCTGGTCCAGGATAGTTTGTCACCTGAAAAACACATTAACAAGATAGTTAGAGAGACATATAAACTCTTGACCAATATAAGAGTGGCATTTCATTACATGAATGAAGAGATGATGAAAAAATTGATAGTGGCCATGATCTGCCCCAGGTTAGAATATGCAGCAGTAGTGTGGTCCCCACACAAAAAGAAAAGATACAGTAGGCGCGGAAAGTATTGATGTTTTTTTGCCGACGTCATTCTTCTTTGCGTTAAGTGAAGTAGGGTCAATACTACCCTCCCATGTGATGCAAAATGAGCTGACGCTTTTTCAACGGGAGCTGGCAACCCTGCTTGATAGGTTTGGCACCACAGGAGCAGGCTCAGTAATGTTTGGGCAGCCACAGGAGGAGGATTGTCTCTGTGTGTGATGCACCACGAGGGCATGTTTTGACTCAAATAACACAGTTATTTGGTTACCTACCACATTCTCATCATGCCTAAAGTAACCACCAGCAAGGACAAACGTGTGGAAGTGATTACTTTATACAAAGCTGGCCACAAACTCCCATTTATTGCAAATCAGATGGTGTTAGACTGAGGACAGTGCAGAGACTGGTGAAGTGGTTCAAGGACAGTGGGGAGGCCATTCCTCCCACTCCACTTCCCAAGCCTGGGAGACCTCGTAAGACAACCTTCAGGACCCGTCAGCTGATCTCAAGGCAAGTTAGCAAGGATCCAAGGCTAACAGCACGGGATTTAAAAGAAAAGAACCCACAGTTGCTGGCAGATGTGTCTGTCAGAAGTGTGCAGCAGCTGTTGCATGACGATCTGGGCTACAGGAGTTTTTGTGCTCGTAAAAAACCACTGCTAACTGCACTTCAGAAGAAAAAGAGAGTAAATTTTTGTAAGAAATATCTTGCCTGGAGTGAGGAGCAATGGAAAACTGTGCTTTGGAGTGATGAGTCAACATTTACTGTCACTGGTACCCCTTCATCACGAGTGTACCGCAAACCAGGCAGTGACCCCCTGGATCCTAAGTACACTTCCAAGTTTGTTAAATACCCAGCCTCACTCATGGCTTGGGGCTGCTTTACATATTATGGTGTTGGTAGGTTGGTAATTCTACCTGCAAATGAAAAAGTGAACCAGAACAATTATTTGGAGCTCTTATGTGATGTTTTAAGTGACTCTTTTGATAAAACCAAGGCAAGAGTATTTATGCAAGATTCTGCCCCTGCACATGTTGCAAAGTCAGTGAAACAGTGGCTAACAGACTGTGAGGTTCCCTTTATTCGAGATTGGCCCGGAAACAGCCCAGATATCAATCCCATTGAGAATTTATGGGCGCACATGAAGTGGCAGCTGCGTAGTATGGACACATCATCTTCGCCTAAACTTGAGGCTGCAGCTATGGAGCAGTTTTAGTCCGTCTGTTCTGCAAAACTACGCCATCAGTCTCCCCAGATGCCTTAAGAAGATAATAAAGGTGAAGGGGAATGGCAGTAAATACTAAATTCAATGGTGAGTGTTAATTTATTTGTTTCTCCTTGCTAACCACAAGAATGTTTTCTTTTTTTAAGATGGCGTCAACACTTTCCGCGCCTACTGTATATACAAGACTGAGAGAATACAAAGAACAGCAACTAAGATGGTCCCCAGTCTGGCAGATCTGTCATACAGTGAGTGGCTAGAAAGGCTGGATTTGCCTTCCTTAGAGGAAAGGAGAGAGAGGGGTGACATGACTGCAGTGTTCAGGACCATGATGGGAGTAGATAAAACTGACAGAGAAGATCTGTTTGAAAGGGATAAGAGAGCGACAAGAGGACATGGACTGAAACTGACGAAGCCACACTGCTTGAAGGACATGAAGAAATATAGTTTTCCGTATAGATGCATAGACCTGTGGAAAAGAATGGACAAAGAGATCGTCCAGTCTAAAAAAACGAATTTAAAGCAAAATTTGACTTACTGAGAAAAAGAGATGGGACCCCATGAGCGTAGCTCATTTCCTGTATATCGCAATTAGGTAAATACACACACACACACACACACACCGCTCGCTGGCGCAGTGGTAGCGTTCTCGCTTGCCATCTGGTAGACGGGAGTTCGCGCCTCGCTCAGGATGCGAAAAGTTTCACTGACGAAGTGGGTGGTTACTGTCCCCCTTGAGCAAGGGGATGGGTGTGTGCATGTGTGAAGGTTACAGCCTTGCCCATAGATAGGACTATATGAGCTCTCAGCTCCCTTCCGGGAGGGTAAAAGCTGACGATCACTACCATCACGTGATCCTGACCAACCGGTGAGTTACACACACACACA
>JAGKTI010007726.1:0-12033 GCA_018397915.1 Birgus latro | reverse complement strand
TTTTAAGTGCACCAGCTATGAAAAAGGTGAATGCCAGTGAATTTCATGTCTGGTCATAACCTAACCTAACCTAGCCTAACCATTTTTCTGGTAACAGTTCACATCATTTACTATATTTGATGCTTTGTATCCAATAATTTAGTGCATAAAATGTGAGAAAAGATGATTTCCATGACCAATACTTATACTATGCTGGCAAGTTCTGACCACCTATGCCTCACTCACCTCTAAATCATCATTTTTTGGTTAAAATTCAATTAATTCATGCTTTGTGTGCATTATTTATGTGAAAAGGAACCTAAATAAGTGCTATACATGTCCAGTAGCGAGGTAGGAAGGTAGTTTTCTGATTTAGGTTAGGTTAGGTTAGGGTCATGAATGACCAGTGCTGGAGCTTCAGGGCCCAATATTAGGACAAGACCAATGTCCGAACATGCCTTTGGCTCTATTGCGTCGAATAATGGAGGGATTACTGTATTTACGAGAAAGGGGGGCCGCAAACTGGCTTAGGCCAGCTCATTGAGGGTATGTGTGCATGTGTTTGTGTACGTACGTATACTACTACTGTATTCAGTACTAGGGTAATTATCAGTGTTTAAAAGTTAAATCCATACAGTTGGAGTCACTCATCCACCAAATGAATTTTTCTTCATAAGTTATGTGTTTCAATTAGTGTGATATCAAACAGCGCGCGCTCACACATCCACCATGTAGGCACGTTAACTGGGACCACAGTGTATGTTCAAAAAGGGGGGGGAAAAAGTCAAAGTGTTGAGTTAAAAACCAAAAATGTTATACCTCGCTGAAAAAAATATTCGCCATGAGTAAAGTAATAAAGAGACAAAGCCCTGAGTCAGACCAGCTGTGCAGTACCAGCCACGCATAGGGCAACCATTCCATGACATCATGTTCGAGTCTGTTTGTTATGATGTGTAAATGTGATTTATGGTGAATATTTTACAAAATTATCTTAAAATGTTGCATAAATGTCTTATCAGAATCTCTGAGGTTGGATTTGAAATGACACGAAATTGCGTCATCAGAATCTCAAAGGATTAATCTTTTCACCTCTCTCTTTCTCTCTACATACAACTCTCCCTTCTTTCTCTCAACTTCCTCCACACCCTTGCTTCCCATCCACTCACTATAAGGGACTACAGTACGATCAATGATGAAGCACAAATAAATTAACCTTATGTAGGGCAGTACATTATTTACCAGTGCAACAGACCCTCATTATACAATGAACCAGTATGCAATGAATTGTTTACATGATGATGATGAAACAGTTAGGACCTTTTTCCAATACTGTACAATGAATGTTAGAATTTTGACTTATACGATGATGATGATCCCTTATGAAACCTCACTGTGATTGCTCTTTTTGCTTATTTGACTGCTCTCATGAAAGTCTATTGTCTTTTGTTTGTTCCAAGGTGACATTTTCACCCATCATTATTGGGTGTGTTAGCATCAGTAGTGGAACAACATTGCTGTGCTAGAATTCAAGCAGCAAGTGACCTGCAGCGTAATGCTGGAAACTTATTTTCAGACCTATTTCTTGTGGTAAACAGCAAGTGAAGGGCAGTGAAGTGAAATAATGACCATTTTTGAGTTTGGGTGAGATGGAAACTTTTTTTAAGACTGTTGGGTGGGTGAGCCTTAGCAAATGTATTCCCACTGAATCCAAATTACAATTGAATCAGTGTATGATAAACTGTTACATCATGGATTTTTTCAAACGAATCCTCATCATAAAACCAGAGCATGCTGTAGCTATCTCATTCTGGCTACTGTTAAATGATTTTACCCAGCCAAGTCAGACACCAAGCTGACAAATGGTAAGCAAAATGAAAGCACATATGGTATTATTAATTTTGCCACCAAGAAATAATTTTGGGGTACTTGTACCCAAAAGATCCAGTTCACTTTTCAGTAAACACTTTCCCGTAACTTTGTTTAAACTTATACCTCCCAGCTTTCCCAACACCAAAAGAATGGCAGTAACATTGTTATGATTATTTTTCCTAACAGATGAACCTTATTTTTTTTAGACGATGAAAGCACCTCATCCTTTCAGGGTTAAAAACTTGTTTTAATTAGCCTTCTTACTATCTCTTCTGCTAGTCAACATAATTATTTAGATTAGTGATTCCTCACATCAGTCTAAAAGCTATATATCTATATACCTAGCTTGCTTCCCCCAAAGAAAGGGAGGTAGCCGAGACAGGACGAGACACTCCCAGTTTACTCATCCACTCACACACATTCATTCGCATATTAGCCCCAAGAGGAGAAGGGACAGATCCTCACCGTTCCACACTACGCAAGGGTCAACTGTGCAGTGCAATCAGCGACATCCACAGCAAGGCCCGACAGCATAGCTGGTTTACCCCTGCCACATCGTAATGGACCCATCCCCTTATCTGAACCTGACCTGATCAGCTGATCAGACTATACTCTGGAGAATATCCCCTCGGGGCTGCGTCACCATTTATACATTCACAATTTCTCTCTAATCATTCCTATCACGAGCAGCTACTCCTTCTTGCTCAACAGACATCTCTCTCTCGCATCTAACGCTCTCTTAACACTGTCCATCCATCCTATTCGTGTGTGGTTTGCCACAAGGGTGTGGGAAGTAATTCCATCTTGTGCAGCGTTTGTGATGAGTGGGTGCATAAGAGATGTAATGGTATTAGAAGAAGACTGTGCGATAATGCTGATTTCATGTGTGTGGTGTGTCGGGGAGAGAATGTGGAGATTGTCAGGCATGAAAGGTTTGATCCTGCTGGTGAGTCTGTTTAGTTTATGGAAGCGTTTTGTTATTTGGGAGACATATTATGTGCTGAAGGTGGAGTTGGAACTAGTTCTGTGGCTAGAGTGAGGAACTGTTAGAAGAATTTCAGGGAGCTTGAGAGGGCTCTCCCTCCATGCTATGGGATCTTCGTATATGGCATGTGTTTAGAGTGTAATGCTGTATGATAGTGAGACCTGGGCAATAAAGGAAGATGTTCGCAGGCTCAAATGTACAGAAATGACAATGGGCAGGTCCATGTGCAGTGTGTGCTTGAATGTAAGGCATGGGGGGTCAAGGGTTTAGGCATGTGGAAAAAATGGAGGATGACAATTGGGTGCAGAAAGTGAGAAGTATTAACGTTAGGGTTAGAGTTGTGAGAAGCAGACCGAAAAAGACATGGGAGGAGGTTATAGAGTGTGACCTCAGGGATAAGGGACTGAATAGGGAGGCTGCAAGAGATTGACCAGCATAGAGAGCTGCTATTAGGTGACCAAGACCAACGCATGCAAGCATGTTGGAGCCTACATATATGAAACAATCACAGTCAGCTCAAGTGGACTGCCCTGGTGAAATCATTCAGCTACATTTCCCACTCTAGTTTGCTCGGTGTTACTGGATTGTGGGGTTGTCTAAAAGGAAACTCAGCCTTAGTAATGCAGTATCACTTTCATGAAACTCTGTGCTCTATATTATAGTGGAAGATGACAAGTAACAACCAACCCTCATTGGGGATTCCCAGGAGGGAGCTAGGTGTCAAAGAGAACAACAATGATGGTGATGAAATTTATGTCTATTGTTTTTGAACCCCCCTGTGGCAGAGTGGACACAATCTGGCCACACTATGGGGTGGTACTACTACTCTGCGGCCAGGTTGTCTTAGGATGACTTCTGCCACCATATTCCTTGCGTGAGTAAAAGGTGACTAAAACGGGCGGGATGGGGGGACTAGGGACCCCCTCCTCTGTTTTTTAGTTCCTACACTGAAACAGGGAATAGAAAGGGATGGGGGATTGAGTTATCCCCGTACCCATAAGATTAGGTCTATGAATGTGCGTGGATGTAGTATGATTGAGCCTAAAACAAAGGAGATTGGGGGAATGTTTGTGAGAAGAAAGTTGGATGTGTTAGCTTTCAGTGAAACAAAGATGAAAGGGAAAGGTGAGTCTAAGTTTGGAAGTGTGAATGGAAGGATGTCAAATGTTGGTAGAGGAAGAGCGAGAGAAGGTGTGGCACTGTTAGTGAGTCCAGAAGTGCAGCAGTGTGGAAGTGAATGGAAGGAGGTGTCATCGAGACTGATGTGGGTGAAAGTGAAATTCGAACACGAGTTGTGGGTATTTGTGTGTATATGGCCCTGGTAGTAAAAGGGATGCAGAAGAGACAAAGTCTTTCTGGAATGATGATGAGTGTCTGCAGAGTTTTGGAGTGAATGTGAATGTGGTAATAATGGGAGATCTGAATGCTAGAGTGGGGAATGTAGCAGTTGAAAGTGTAGTTGGCATGGTGCACCTGGAAGAAATGAAAATGGGGAATAAATGATAGGGATGTGAGTTGAGCGAGAGATGGTGATTGGAAATATCTTGTTTGAGAAGAAAGATATAAGTATACATGGGTGAAACAGGAGGGTGGAAGGGTTGTTAATAGAGCATTGATGGACTATGTGGTTGTGTCCATGAATGTAATAGAAAAATTGTTGAATGTGAGAGTTTTGAGAGGGGAGGATGGATGTATGTCTGACCACTACCTGGTGGAGGGAAAGTTGAGAGTAGATAAGAGATGAGTGAGAGCTAGGAGATTTAGGCATGGCAGGGAGGTTTTGAAAGTGGGTGAGTTGGATAAAAGTGAGAAAATGATCAAGTATCAGGAGAAGTTGACAGATGAGTGGAATACAGTGAAAGATCAGGAAAATGGCAGTGTGGAGGAGGAAAGGCAGTTGTATAAGAGTGCTGTGGTGGGGCATGCAGAAGAAGTGTATGGTGGGAGACGAGTGGGTGGTGGTGTATGAAAGGGAAGTGAATGGTGGTGCGAGGAAGTAAGTATGGCTGTGGCTGAGAAGAGACGTGCACATGAAGTGCAGCCAAGTAGGAAAAGTGAGTAAAAGCAGAGGATGGATGTTAACTGAGATGGGTGCAGTAAGGAAGAGATGGGCAGAGTATTTTCAAAGATTGTTAAATGTTAAGGAGGAAAGGGAGGCTGAGATTTTGGCAAATGGAAGGGTGCAAGGAATAAATGCGTTGGGAGAGTTGAATGATTCTTTGATGATGATGGAAGAAGTGCAGGAGGCAGTAAAGGAGATGAAATCAGGGGAAGCTGCAGGAATGGATGGGTGTGCTGTGGAATTCCTGAAAGGTGGTGGAGTGACTATTGTCAAGTGGTTAGTAAGATAGTTGAATCTGTGTTTTGTGAGAGGTATGGTGCCAATTGATTGCACAAGTGCTTGTGTGGTTCCACTGTATAAAGGTAAGGGTGATAAGTATGAATGTACTAGCTTTAGGGGTATAAGTCTGTTGAGTGTTGTAGGTAACGTGTATGGAAGAGTGTTAATTAAGAGAGTGAGAGAGGGTACAGAGAGGGTGATTGGTGATGAGCAGTGTGGTTTTATGAGATGGAGGGGAGTCATGGATCAGGTGTTTGCTGTGAGACAGGTGTGTGAAAAGTATTTAGCAAAAGGTAAGGATGTGTTTGGGGAATTCATGGATTTAGAGAAAGCATATGATTGAATTGATAGGGAGGCTTTGTGGACTGTTTTGAGATTGTATGGACTTGATTGGCCTCTTTGCGCAAAGGTTCCACTGCCACTTCGCTCTGAAGACCCCATCTTGCTCATCCACTCACTCATATGTCTCGCAGCTGTGATCATCTCCCTTGTGTTCCATAAGTTACATAACCATTTTGAAGGTGCATGGCCATCGAAACACCATCAATATTGCCAAATAACAGTGCAAGAGTGAAACAAACAGCGCAGTGTGTGATAAGTGGAGACAACTTATTTGCGTAAATACTGAAACTTGTATGGTGGAAATCATGATTGGTGCTACCCCAAGTGGGAAGCGTGTACTACTGATGCCCCCAAGGGCACACCTAAGAGGCTACAGCGTACTGTACCATTTCCCTTGATGTGAAAGTAGACATTTTCAAATGCCATAAGGAGGGGCAGGGGGTACACAAGAAAGTAGAGGCCCTAGAGCTGCCCCAGTCCACAGTCTCTAACACAACTGAAATATCTGATGCCATCTAATGTGCCTACCCTGACAGTTAAGTGCCTTATAAAAACCAGGAAAGCCAGTACAGAAGAGACTAAGCATCTTGTAGAGCTGTGGGTTAATAACCTTAAAATAATGAAGGAGCCCCTGCATCACAGCTTCATTTGCACAAAGCCTCTCGATCTGTGGAAGGATTTTGTAGAAAAGAATGGGAGTGACACGAAGGTGGAGTTCTAGGGCCACCACAGGTTGATTCAAGTCGTTTAATGGCCAGACTGGCCTTAGGCATGTGAGCAGGTACGGGGAAGCCGCTAGTGCTGACCACATGACAGCTGAGGCCTTTCCTGCTATGCTGATGGTAATCATATAGGAAAGGAGAAACTCTCAAAAACAGGTCCCGAACTTAAATGTAATGGACCTGTTGTGGAAACATATCTCTTTTTATCTCCTTTGAGACCTACACAGGCAAGGAAAAATAATGTGTGCCAGGCATTAGGGTAGCCAAGGACTGCCTCACCCTCCTTCTTGGGGTGAATGCA
Source organism: Birgus latro (assembly GCA_018397915.1). Classification (NCBI taxonomy): domain Eukaryota; kingdom Metazoa; phylum Arthropoda; class Malacostraca; order Decapoda; family Coenobitidae; genus Birgus; species Birgus latro. The sequence goes on along the minus strand of JAGKTI010007726.1, from coordinate 5,494 downwards.
GAGGAGGACCTTAAGCTGAAACCCAAGCTTGAATATCACTGGGAGAACCCCTGGGCACTGGCAGGGTACTTGGCTGGCCTCTGTACTCTGCCAATCACACATGGCAGGTCACTAGCCCCCCTGTCTGCCTGACTAAGCCTGACTAAGCCAGCTGGAGCATTCTGGCAAACTGCTTCCTCCTCCTAGTCTGGTGAACAACATCCTGAGCCAATCTGACAGCATGGAGGACTTGGTGGACAACAGTAACATGGTGTACCTGCCTGCCAACAAAACATCAATACTTCAGACCATGGACCTTTGTGTCATTGCCACCTTTAAGGTCTCCTACCTCTGAGGCACCATGGAGCCTGGGCAACCGCAAAATCGTTGGGGAAAGTGCCAGGGCATACCACGAAGCTGTTGAGCTATTCCGAAAAGAACTCAAAGGAATCATGGACTCAGCAGACCTCCTTCCCTCACAGCTGTACAATGCCGATGAAACAGGGCTGTTCCGGAGGTCCATGCCCTCAAACAGGGCCAATTGGTCCAACAGGCTGAAACCAATGGTGATTGGCAAGGCACACAGGCCCAGAGCCCCTCAAGAACATTTTAGACAAACTCCCAGCCATCTACAGGAACAACTCAACTGCATGGTTTACCAGAGAGCTGTTAATGAAGTGATTCTGCAGCTCTTTTGTGCCTTCTGTGAACAGTGTCCAGGTGACTGGGCTGGGCATCCCCAAGGAGAATGTGAAGGCTGTCCTCCTCCTTGACAATGCCCTAGCACATCCCAGTGAAGAAGAGCTGGAGGCCCATGGGGACAGAATTACGGTCATGTTCATGCCCCCCAATACCAGCTCCTTAATTCAACCCATGGACCAAGGAGTGATCGAGGCCACCAAGAGACACTACCGAAACAAACAGCTGGGGGAGTGTCTGGTAGTAACAGGATGAATGAGACCAAGAGAAGGATATCAGGGGTGCACAATCGCTGGTTAATTTCAAGGCCTAAAATCTGCACAATGCAATGTTCAACTGGGCTGATGCCTGGAATGGCCTACAATCCTCCACCCTCACCAATGCTTGGAACAAATTGCTGAAGGGGACTAACGTGGAGGTCGACTTCAGTGGGTCTGGACCAAAGGACTTTGTGAATACTGCTCCCAGGGATGGTAAAACTGAAGTCACCGAAAACAATGTTATTGAGTGGCTCGAAAGTAAAGCTCAAGACCTGGGCTACCACCATCAGAGCAAGGCAGAAGTAGCCACCACTGTGACACGGGAAGCTGCTGCTGGGATGGGGGGGGGGGGGTAGTGATAGTGAGGTTGACAGTGAGAAACCTCTCAAATGAGGCTGTAACAGCCGTGGTTCCACTTGGATAAAGCCATGGAGGGGTTGATGGAGTATGATGGCTTCAAAATCATTACTGCACCCATGGAGATACCAGAGCTACTGTCATCAATAGACAGTATGCCCCCCAAAACAAAAACATATCTCTGACATTTTTTCCCCAAAAAAACAAAAACATATCTCCAACATTTTTTAAGTCCAGGCCCGTAATCCAGGAGCTGCAACCCTCCACCAGCAGTGAATCAATATGCTGCTTCCTAAGCAGTGCATCCTCAGAGTTGCCTGCACAAATTTTCTGAAGTGACTCTGATAGTGATTAATTTTGAACACAATAGTGCTTTACAGTAGTGATTAAGGCTGTATATAAAGTGTATAAAAAGAGTAACTGTGTTCTTAAGGCCTGTATATGAAGTGTATACAGTTTAAAGACTAAAGGTGTTCTTAAGGCCAGTATATAAAGTGTATATAAAGAGTAATGGTGTTCTTAAGGCCTTTATATAACAGGGTGTAACGCGACAAATGACAAAAACTTACACCAATGATCTATCGTGTAATTCTGAGCATATTTTGTTCTATAAACATATACTCTTTGTGACCCCAGTTCAGTACCCAGCATTAGGCTGTTTGAGTGTAAAAGTTTTGTGGGTTCCAGGTGTCATAGGATGGGAGCTTCGCAGGGCGACGGGAGACGAGCATTATTAGGTGATTCTGTACTGCATATGAAAATCCCATATCCTATCAGTACAAACAAATGAAGAAGAAACTTTACATAATCTATTGATTCTTTAACATAAAGTCACGCATTCCTGCAATTCTTTTGCACAGATTGACTGGGAGTAAGGATTAAATTCAAATTTTATGGACTGCAAGGGGGTACGGAGGGAGGAGAGGCTGGTGTATTGTGCCAGTTATGTAATGTTTGGTTTGTGGGCTGTTGCTACCAGCATTATCATAACACCCACAGCTCATTTAATGAAACAACATTATTGTATAGCAAGATTAGCGTCACTTTAATTCAGGTGTAATGATATTATTTATTACAATTTTTCTGCTGCAAGTACACGCGGCACCATTGCTTTCATATGAAAGTACTTGAGAATAGTGACGCAGGGTTGGCAATTTAACGATTTTGCAACTAGACCTATATTTTTGCTTCTACCTAGCGTCACGATTTAACATCTGACAACATGATATCTAACTACATTCTGGATATTTTGCCATTTTTAGGTGATATTCTAGTGATTAATCATCTTTTCTAGCGATATTTTGCAGTGTTTACTATCTGGCGACATTTTAGCAAGTTTTCAGGGCTACACTAGCGAGATTGATGATAAAGACTTGGCAACGCTGCATCCACTGTGTCATTTGAACGGGAAAATTTGCAGGCGAGGCACACAAGTCAAATACTGTTCTCTGCGTTCAGTTGTTCACTGGTTTCAGCTTCACTTGTTCATGAAACAGCATGCCACGTACGTACAGAAATGAGGAATATGCAGATATCGTCTATTTTTACGTATTCTGGGATGGTAATGCCAGTGCTACAGCCAGGGAATACAGGTGAAGATACCCAATGGTGCCACGTTTACTTGCAGCATAAAAGACTGTAATAAATAATATTCTTCCTGACTTAAAGTGACACTATTCTTGCTATACAATAATGTTGTTTCATTAAATGAGCTGTGGGTGTTATGATAATGATGGTAGCAATAGCCCACAAACCAAACATCACATAACTGGCACAATACACCAGCCTCTCCTCCCTCCATACTCCCTTGCAATCCATAAAGTTTGAATTTAATCCTTACTTCCAGTCGATCTGTGCAAAAGAATTGCAGGAATGCATGACTTTATGTTAAAGAATCAATAGATTACGTAATGTTTCTTCTTCAAATTCGTTTGTACTGATAGGGTATGGAATTTTCATGTGCAGTACAGAATCAGCTAAAAATACTCGTCTCCCATCGCCCTGCGAAGCTCCCATCCTATGACACCTGGAACCCACGAAACTTTTACACTCAACAGCCTAATGCTGTGTACTGAACTGGTGTCACAAAGAGTATATGCTTACAAAACAAAATATGCTCAGAATTACATGATAGATCATTGGTGTAAGTTTTTGTCACACGTCACGTTACACCCTGTATAAAGAATAACGGTGTTCTTCAGCCCTGTATATAAAGTGTACATAAAGAGTAACAGTGTTCTTAAGGACAGTATATAAAGTGTATATAAAATGTAAGACACTGCAGTTGTGATTTTGCCTCCTCTCTTCCTATTTCTCCCATCTTTCCTGTCACTTCTTATTGCGTTTCTTTCCTTTACAGGTGGCTTTACATTGAGTGACAAGCCAAATGGTTTCCTGTAAGCTAAGAAACCATTTACAACGCTGGGTGGTAACCACATAACCAAACCATACGTACTCCCTACGTTTCAGCAAGTGGGTTGGTGGAGGGTTAGTGCCCCTCCCTGTAAAACAAATAACTCAAAGTCAAATGGCCACCCCTTACGGGATTATGGCGTCTGGCAATAGATAGATAGATAGATTTTGCTTAAAAAATTTTGCACAAGAGAGATCATATTCCCCTCTAACACATCTATATCCAAACAAAAAGGCCCTCCTTATGCCTGGATTACACCCTCTCCAAACACGTAATTAAGGAGGCCCCACACTTTCCTTAAGTCAGAATGGCCTCAGCCTCTACTATTCCAGCTCAAAAAGGTTTTACTGTATTTCTATAGTTAATTGTTTCTATGATTGCTCTTAATGCAAGTGGAGCTTCTGCAAAGACTAAAGGAGGTGTCAAGAGGATGCGTGAAACATTACATATTGCTAAGAATGTGAAAATTAGGGATAAATTAGAAAATGGTGTTCTTTCAGGAAAACTCATAAACAAGATTGGTATTGCCAAGTCAACTGTACCAGACATCAAGAAAAACAAACAGAAAATTTGAAAGCTTGCCTTAAAGTGTGCCATTGGACATGCACCTAACTAGATACTTGAGTACAGTACTGTTATTTGTCAAACTGCAGAGGGGATAATGAATACTCAGTAGACCTTCCTACCAAGTGCAAGGCACGGATGCTCTCGCCAGTCATCACACAGGGCACCACCAGCCACCTGTTGCCATGACACAATTATGTTTGTTTCATTCATTCATTCATTACCTAATCCTGTGTTACCCCATGAAAAGCACAGGAACCCAGAGCTAGGTAAGTTGGTCCTGACATTTAAGATGAGTGTGATCAACCTTACTACAGTAATCCCTGAGTGACATTATGTGAGCAATAAACACCAACCTCCCCTTGGATATAAACCTTTACAGGTTCAATCCAACTGGAATGTCTTAATTACCCAGTAAACCACCAGGCACCATAATTTGATTATATGGTTACTACCCATCGCAGTAAATCGTTTCCTGGTGTTTGATATTTCTTATTAAAAAATTTCACTACTGATGAGTACTGTACTTGATGAACTCAAGTTCCAAAAGAGTCTAACATACTCTGATGGACAAACAATAATTCTTGGTATATTAAAATAAAAAACAGTTCATAAATTGCTGAAACATCTTTGAACAAACTCCTTTTGCCGGATGAGGCCCTTGGGTAGTACCATAGAAACCTCACCAGACCTTGCGATATGACGATGCTCCAGTCTGCCACATTAAACTGGATGTCATAATGAATAAGCTTTACATTCAGTTTAAACAAAAAGATGTTTGTTAGTCATGACAGCTTAAGTTTCAAGGCTCACAATTTTACTTGCCTGCGCCTGTCACCAGGCCGCCAGCACGACACAAATTGCACATATTCTTGCCTTATTTTCGCCACCCAAACCTCTAAATATTGCCCTGAAACTCACATCATCTTATTCGCCGATGTTTGTTCTAGCTGATAAGCCAAAAGAAAAAACAGAAAAATACGAATAAAAGTACACTAGATCGCCGTGAATAAACATTTTGGAATGTTGATCTCACTTCCCAACATCGTTGTATGAGTGTTTTCCATCATATATAAAAATGTTATTATAATTTTGATAGAGAATTTCACTGGCTCTCTACTGAGGCATGTCCGGTTGTGATGCGATTTGCAGTTTTCGAGAAAATAGCCAAAAGCTAAAAGCCATTTTTGTAAAAAAATTGATTTTTTGTTCAGGGAGGTAT
>JAGKTI010007725.1:21507-35898 GCA_018397915.1 Birgus latro | reverse complement strand
GAGGCAGGCCCCGGAAACTCTGACGACCCTAGGGGCACCTGACGCAGAATGCCGACCTGGGCCCTCCACTACTACTGGGCCTCATACTGCAGTAAGCCCCAGTCACACCCTTCTGTCGCTAAGTCCTCTGGCTCTGTCTATCTGTGTGTGACATTATTTTCTTGTAAAGTGCACCATACATATTGCAACAGTATTGTAATTTGTGGTAATATACGTGTAAGGTTGTTGCCCTGAGTTTTATGCCCTGTTCCTACTGAATGCCTTAAAAGAGCCCAGCCCGGTCTAGAAAGAGAACCTCGCTCCAGGCTCCGTGTCCAAGGGATGAGAAGTCGCGCCTTTGAACACGCAGCATAACAATTACTACACTAGGTGGCGCCGCGTCAGGACTGCGATATATATCTTTATGAATGTGGTAATTCAAAATGCTCTTTTTCCAAAAACAGTCCAGTTTCTTTTTAAAACTCTCAATACTTGGGGCTGAAACAGCATCTTCTGGTAAAGAGTTCCAGTCATCAACTATGCTTCTTGAGAATGAGTGTTTTCTTACATCAAGCCTTGAGAACTGTTTCTTCAACTTAAGATGATGTCCTCTTGTGCTGGAGTCATGAAGCTCAAAAAATATTTCTTTCTCAATTCTTACGGGAACGTTCATTATTTTGCACACCTCCATCATATCATTCCTTTTCTTCCTTTAGTACAGTGAGAACAACCCCAACGCTCTAAGTCTTCCTTGTTAATCCAGCCCACTAATTTCAGGAATCAATCAAGTTGCTCTCCTCTGTACCGCCTCCAAACTTCCATATCCATCTTAAACCTCGCCGACCACAATGAAGTACCATACTCCAAGACTGGTCTAACCACCGGACAATACAGTCAAACCAGCATTTGACCATCCAGATGTGTAAATTATTGCTTCCAAAACATTGTTGACTTTCTTGACTGTGGCTGCTACTTGCTTGTGAAATGTTAAATCCTCGTCCACCAGAATCCCCAAGTCCTTCTCCAGCGTGGTCTCTGATATCTCTATTTTGAGTTGCCATAGTATATCTGCTTCTTGTTTTTTTTTTTTCCAGAATGAGTCACCTTGCATTTATCTACATTACCCAGTCTGATGTCCAGGTACACATATTATCTATATCATTTTGTAGGACTTGGATCTGAGTGTCTGCTTTGACCATACCATACAACTTTGTATCATCTGCAGATATCTTAAGGATTGCTTTAACTAGATCTGGCAGGTCATTTTTATATAAACCATAACAGATAATAATGGTCCTAGCACACTACTCTGCGGTACACCACTTGTGACAGGCTTCCAGTAAGAAAGTCTTTTATACATGCAAGTGCTTCTCCACCAGATCCATATGATTCTATTTTATTAAGCAATCTAAGATATGGAACTTTATCAAAAGCCTTACTAAAATCAAAATATACACTATCAAAAGGTTCGTTTTTATCCAACATACCAGACCATTCTTCCATCGCGACCAGGAACTGAAGTATGCATGATCTACCTGGAGTAAATCCATAGGCCTACTGATTTTCACAGAATAAATCATTATCCATCAGGTGTTTAATCATCACATCCCTAACAATGGACTCCATAACTTTACATAATACTGAAGTTAATGTAACTGGTCTGTAATTGTTGGCACAGTTCTTGTTACCACTCTTAAATATCGGTGTCATATAACCTTTCTTCCAGTCATCAGGAAGTTTTCCAATCACTTTTGAAATATGACATATCTCATAAACAGTCTTCGCTATGCTGCTGCTTGCTTCTTTCAATACTCTGGGTTGTAATCTATCTGATCCAGCAGATTTGCAAGTATTTAATCCACAAAGCCTTTTCTGTATATCCTCCACATTTACATTTATAATACTGCACCTATTATTGCATTTGCTCATCATCCGTGGCATATTCAAGATGTCTTCGGTAGAATATATACTGCAGAAAAATTCATTTAATATATTTAAAATGCGCCCAGACGATGACACCCCCACCCACCAAGATGACGGGGAGGTGACAACCCCACAAAGGGACACCGGACAGGTTACTCTACCTTCCGGGCCACACTTGACCACGTCACCTTCTCCTATACGCCCCTCCTCCCCGCAACCAAACCAACACCAAGGTAGCAGTCTGGGGACATTACTTTCCGGCAGCAGCAGCCATCGCCAGACTCGAGGTGGGACTTGCAGTCTAGCAGTCCCACGTAGGCCCTGGGCAGATACTGCTGGAACTGCAAGCAGGGGGTGAATGACCGCCAATCTTCTCAGCCCTACGACACGGCAGGGGAGCAGCGGCACAGCAACATCTGCTGGATTTGCTGTTGAGGGAGTTACCGCTGGTTCTCCCTCTTTTGCTACCCACCATCGGGAGTGGAGGCACAGTTACGTCCGCCGGACCTCTCCTGCCCATCCCAGGAAAGGGAGCTGAACCCTGGTAGCGTCCGCCGGACCTGCCACAGCAGAGGCACCCGCTGGGTACTCCATGGCTGCAACTCTCCCTCGGCAGCGGGAGTGTGGTAGTGTCCACCGGATCTCTCCCTCCTGGCGCCCCCGGGACAAGTGGTGCCCCGGTAACGTCTGCCGGACTTACCGGGCGGGAGGTGGTGGTGGTGAGATTGGTCACACTAGTGTGACACGGGCTCAGGGTGGAGAGCCTGTCAGAGTAACACAGTAACCACAAGGGGGCGTCCTCTGCAGAGGACGCTGGCGTAGGGGGGGTGCAGGGCGGGGCGAGAGAGCAGAGTGGAAACCTCGGCGCGAAGGTGTGGCGCCGAGGAGTCGCGGCGCCAATGGACGGGTGCCGACAAACTGCAGTGGTGCCGCCCCGACGATACCCCCGCTCGTCCAGCTCCCCAGCAGCAGGTGGAGGCCCAGGGGGGAAGGCCCAGTCACAGTGGTGGGAGGGTAAGCCCCGATCCTGGTGGAAGAGGAAGGGTGAAGTGGAGACCCTTAACCTCCTGGTGGACGGACAGGGCTGCTCCGGTAAGGGACAGGCCCATCCTCCCCGGCGGAAACACTGCTGCAGAGAGCTGGTCCCACCGAGAGCAGCGGTGGAGGTGTTGTCTCGGTGGGAGATGGACTGCGAGTGAGCATCCGCTGGATCTCCTTCCTCAACTCCCCGGCCGGGGAGACTGGGCAACGTCTGCCGGACTTGCCAGGCTGGAGGAAATTCTTCATAATCTCCTCCTCCATCCCCGGTGTAGAGTTCCGGCAGCGTCTGTCAGACCTACCAAGAAGAGGGAGTGATTGCCGGTTCTCCCTCCTCCACTAGGCCGGAGGCTTCCGTAGAGGAGCAGGTTTCTGGCTCGGCTCACCCCTCCTGTGGCCAAGTGAGACGCCCCTCTTCCCCCCCCCCACACCACCTGGTGTGGAGATTGCTCCCCAGCAGGTATGTCGTGGCAGGACATGTGGAGTGGACCGGTCGTGGGCGTCCTGTCTATCCAGCTGTCCTCTGCCCAGGTGCAGACGCTGATGGACTCGCAGGGACACCGTGGCCACAGACGAATCCTGACAGCCCCCTCTCGCAGGCGAGACCACAGCCCCCAGCCACCAAGGGGCACGCCGCCGACCCCGGGTTCCATTCAGCCCGAAGCCGCCCACCGCACTCTGACGACGTCCTGAGGCCGGCGTAGGGCTGCCCGCCTCTTGGCCCTGTAAGTCCCCACCAGAACTGTGAGTGCTAACCTCCCCCTGTTGTAAACCCCCAGTGGAACATTCCCTTCTGCGTAACTCTCCCTCCCCTGTTACAGCTCCCATACATTACCCCTGTGTTGTAACAACCAACCCAGTGCCCCCCACACTCCTGTCGGTGAATATAGTGACTTCTGATACCCCTTGTGACCCCCAGTGAACTCCTGTTAATGGTGAAGGTTCAGTGCTCCCCAGTGGTACAGGTCAACAATATCCAAGGCCTAGAACTGCCGGGCTAATACTGAACAGTGTATGCTGCCCCAGTCGGGACTCCCAGTGAGCCACATACATAATTCCCAGTGTACGATACCGCTATATTGTGTGTTGCTTTAGTTGTACCATAAGGGATCCTGCAAGTGCCACTTGTAATATTCTATATTGCATTGTGTCATGTGGTAGGCGGTGGTGTGTTAGGTGGTGGCGACCATCATCCACTCATTTGATGTAGTGCTGCCTACTTCTTCCTTAGCCTTTATCATTCTTTTTCTGTGCCTGCCCTCCTCTCTTCCTATTTCTCCCACCTTTCCTGTCACTTCTTATTGCTTTTCTTTCTCTTACAAGTGGCTTTACATTGAGTGACAAGCCAAATGGTTTCCTGTAAGCCAAGAAGCCATTTACAACTCTGGGTGGAAACCATAAAAAAAAAAAAAAAAACATACGTGCTCCCTACGTGTCAGCAAGTGGGTTGGTGGAGGGTTAGTGGCCCTCCCTGTAAAATAAATAACTCAAAGTCAAATGGCCACCCCTTACCGGATTATGGCGTCTGGCTATAAATAGATAGATAGAACTGTGTCAGTTGATCTGGTTAATATATGTGTAATGCTGGTTTACCTGTGTTTTTGCCCTGTTCCATTGGTATATGTTCTAGCCCGGTCTTGAAAGAAAGAACCGAAGGCTTGTGTCTGTGTCCTACGGAGCGAGAGGTCGCGCCATGAAAACAGAAAAGAACCTAGGGTTTGTGTCTGTGTCTTACTGAGCGAGAGGTCGCGCCTTAAAACACAGAGCATAACAATATTAGCTTTCCCTGCATATTCACTGCACAATTCACCATAACGGTTGAGTAAATTTCTCACTCCTATTTTAACTTTTGATTTACTTGAAGTGAAATACAGGAGTTAGGGGTTGGAGCCACAAACCACACGGCGACCGGGGCAGACGACACCAGCTCCCCCAACCCCCCCAGTATCACCGGGGGACTGCCACCAACACAGCGCAGCTGGGAACAGAAACGACTTACCTGTATAACTTCCCGGCGCCCCTCTTGCGCCCAGGTGGTGGCCCGGAAAGGTAGCAGTCACCGGCACCTAGTCTCCGGCCGGAGCGCAGCTCACCAGGTAAGGGGTGGAGTTTATAACTCCACGCAACGCCGCGGTATCCGCCACAGTCGTACTGGATACTGGGCAGAACCGGCCACAGTCCGTTCCCCTGTTGTTTCCCCACCACAGGGCCACGACACGGACGCGTGTCGGTCGGGTAGGACTGGCCACAAGTCGTCCGCCCCCTGTCGGCGTTCCCCCCAGAGCGGCACTGCAGTACCGGCCACGAGCCGTACTGGGCATGAGGCAGGATCGGCCATAGTCCGTCCCTCAGCTGCTAGTGACCTTAGCTCGCCGGCACAGGCCATAGCTCACCTCCTGTGCCCTCTCAACGTTGGCCACAAGTCACGTCAGGCCAGAGGTAAGGCAGGCCACAAGCCGCCAGGAAGCTATCCTCCCCTGTGCACACTCAGGCATCGGCCACAAGTCACGCCAGGCCGGGGTAGCGCAGGCCACAAAGCCGCTCGGAAGCTATCCTCCTCCCGGCCACTCAGGCGTTGGCCACAAGTCACGCCAGGCCAGACAAAGAGCAGGCCACTAGCCGCAAGGAAGCTATCCTCCCCTGTGCACACTCAGGCGTCGGCCACAAGTCACGCCAGGCTGGGGTAGCGCAGGCCACAAGCCGCCCGGATGCTATCCTTCCCTGTGCCCCTCAGACGTCGGCCACAAGTCACGTCGGGCCAGGAGTAAAGCCGGCCACAGTCCGCTTCTCCCCTACAGGAGAACCAGCAGTCGGAGAGGACCCTAAACCCGAGGCGTGGCAAGGTCTTACCCAAGACCTTAGTTCCCTACGACTTCACCAGGGTGAACAGCTGCCGGACCAGAGCCCCCGCAGACCTCACAGCCGACGACGGGCCCTGTCCACTACTCCACCGGCCCGAGTTTCCCGTGAGGCGACCCTGTCGGCAACGCCGCCCTCTAGCAGTTGCCGCAGCCCAGCCGCCCCTGGTTCCAGTCCCCTGGGTCCCCTGTTGCTCCAGGAGTTGCCCCGAACACCAGGGCGCGACCTACCGGTGGGTGAGGTCTCCCGAAGGCACTCCCAGACCCGACGTCAGGCCCATCTCCTGGCCCTCTTCGGGCCGAGCCCTTAGCCCCACGGCCACGTGTGGGGCCCTGCCCAGGAACGCGCCACTCTGCCCCTTTTCCCTCCAGACGGAGGAATCAACCTGGGCCCACCAGTGGTAACCAAGTGAGTGGACTATATGTATATGTGTGTGTACTCTTAGACCCAGATATAGTGTGCATCGGCAGATATCTCACGAGTGATCCCCTACAGTGTATTCTCAAAGTTAACCCAGAATATAAGATTGGACATGCCGATAGATAGAACGTGGCCTAACCTATATCTTAGAGGTAGAGTCCCGCCGCCTTGGACAGTCTTTGTGATAATCAGGAAATACCCATTGTGTCGCTGTGCCTTGCATTGGTGTTTACGCTCTCCCTCCCCTGTGTTCAGTTAAATATTCACCCAGCTCTGTGTCCCGACGTGTTTGGTCAGGATGTACTAAAATACCACGGTTCCCCTTGCTAGTGATCTCTACGGGCAACCCTACCTGAGATAGACTTCCGGCCACCAGGTACCTGAAATACAGGTGTAACGTAACTTATATATATATGTAGTGCTGTCCAGTGCTATATGGGTTTTAGAGATTGTAGTAAAATCATTCCTGTGTCCTGAAATGTAAATATGTTGTATGTACCATGAGTGTCGGGTTAATAGTACCATACCTAAACCAGAAGGTATAGTGACAGACAGCAATTGTATACAGTGTTAACTTACCCCCGGCCAACCCATTGTAATATTTGTGATGTACTATTGTTCTCTGTGAAATATCTGGAATACATGTTTAATATTTACTGCCTTGTTTTTGTGTCCAGTCCTACTCTTAGGAGTTACCTCCTGGTCTAGAATAGGTCTATATGGCTGAACCTCCCAGTGGAGAGCTTCCGTCGGCTAGTGTACAACCATTGACTACTGTCCCACCAATTGACGAAGCCGTGCCTTCTCTACAAGAAATCAGGAAGACAGTGATTAGGTTGAACAGTGGTAGAGCAGCTGGTGTTCGCGACATCCCAGCAGAATTGATCAAAGCTGGGGGCGAAGCCATGATCAGGGAGTTACATGCACTCACAGAAGCCATTTGGCAGACTGGTATCATTCTTCCTGATTGGACAAAGGGTTTGGTCACCCCTACCTGGAAAGGAAAAGAAGACAAGCGTGACTGTAGTAACTACCGTGGTATTACGGTGCTCAGTGTGAAAGGCAAGGTTCTTGCTCACATTCTCCTGACCCATATCCGGGACCATTTGCTAAAGCTCAGAGGCCTGATCGATGCGGATTCACGCCCAAGAAGTCTACCGTTGACAGTAGCCTAGTTTTTCGAGTTCTTGTGAAACGTCGTCTTGAGTTTCGACAAGGTCTGCTTGCTGCCTATCTTGATCTCAAGAAGGCGTTTGCCTCAGTAAATCGGGAAGTACTATGGGAACTCCTGAAACTCCGTGGCATCCCTGTAGGGATAATCCGATTGATTATTGGGTTGTACTCAAACGCTGAGGGTGCTGTGAAGTGGTTGGGGGGGGGGGGAACATCCAACTTCTTCCTAGTAAGTTCTGGTGTAAGAAAGGAATGTGTCCTTGCTCCCACACTTTATACATATGTATGGATTGGGTACTGGACCGGACCGTGAGTCGAAGTCACTGTGGGATATCAGTTGGCAATGACATGGTTACCGACCTTGACTTTGCTGATGATGCAGCTGTCTTAGTCGCTGGAGACACTACTGAGTGCCCTCGAGGATTCCCGAGAATGTGAAGCCACAGGAATTAAAAGTCTCTTGAACCAAGACCAAGGTCCAGGCATTTAGGCTAGTGGTTTGTTGGATGAAGCAGTTCAGTCTGTCCAAGCATGTAGTGAGGATATAGAAATCTTGGAAAGATTCACTTATCTTGGTAGTGTGATCCAAAACAAAGGTAGATAAGACAGTGAGAGCTCTCGTCGTATTGGTCTGGCCTACGGGGTTATGAAGTCACTCAATTCGGGTGTTTGGCGCTATCGTTATTTGTGTAGGAGGACGAAAGTTCCCATCTTCAAGGCACATGGTGCTCCCTGTCATAATTTATGGCTGTGAGACATGTTTACTAAAAAGTGGCTTGAAACAGCAAATTGACTCCGTTGGTACTGCGAGTCTTTGCAGGATCATGATATATCGCTGGTACAACCGGGTGCGTAACGAGCAACTACTCCGTGAGACTGAAACAAGGCCTACTACCCACATAATACGTCAATACCAACCCCATTGTGAGACTAAGTGTGTATTGACGTTTCACTTCATGGCTTCCTCAGGATGCAATTGCTGATGATACACCACATTTCCTGTATATATAAAAGAAGGCAGTAGGGGTGTGAGGGGGGTGACGTATTGGCTAGGGGTGGGAGGGGGGCAGGTAGGGTAAGGAAGGTGAGGTCCAGGGGAAAGGGATAACAGATCACGGCACAAGAATGGAGAGAAACAAGGGAAAGGTGAAGTGGGAAGTCCGTATGGAGAGGGAAGGAATGTTGAATAAGGAAATAGAGGTCACAAGGGGAAAGGGATTGCCGATCCCAGCGCAGATGTGTGTGTGTGTGTGTGTGTGAATAGTATCCAAATGCGTAAGTGTGTGTGTGTATGTATGTGTGTGTGTGTGTGTAATTCACCGGATCGGTCAGGATCACTTGATTGTTGTGATCGTCAGCTTTTACCCTCCCGGAAGGGAGCTGAGAGCTCATATAGTCCGATCTAAGGGCAAGGCTGTGACCCTCACACATGCACACACCCATCCCCTTGCTCAAGGGGGACAGTAACCACCCACTTCGTCAGTGAAACTTTTCGCAACCTGAGCGAGGTGCGAACTCCCGTCTACCAGATGGCAAGCGAGAACGTTACCACTGAGCCAGCGATCAGTGTGTGCGTGTGTGTACAAGTGTTGTATATGCAAGGCAAGAAGTTGGGTGAAGAGAGGGGATGGGGATGGATGGGAAGGAAGGAGGGATGATGTTTTTTGTTTAGGGGGGGTGGTGTGAGGAAGCTATCCTACTGACAAAATATTTGGCCACAGAATCCGATAGGTGACAAGATCCGCTGTTCTGTTTGATGGTACTGGAACATACTATAACGGCTGCCTCCAGACATTTGCATCTTTTTAAGTCTGCTTCCTTGTACAATATTTTAGCATTTTCCCATTTCATTACATCGTCATCAGCCATTGAGGTCCACTGCATCAAGAGGCCAACCCGTCGTTGTCTCGTCCGGGAGTGGTGAGAGGGCTGTGGTAGGGGGTGTGCCCTTCCGCTAGAGTACAGGGCTCGGGCCTAGGGGCTGGGCCCGAACAGGGAGAGTAGGCGCACTTGCCTGCGCTTACCCTGCCAGCGAAGAGGTCGTTGTGTGAGGCTAGGGAGGTCTCGCCCCGAGGTCCTGGAGACACCTCGGCTGGTCCTGGGGCTGCGGTCTCGCTGCTGAACCTCCATCAGGTGTGGGCTGCAGCAGCTCGGGGCAGTAGAGTCCGACAGGGGCTGGGGCCGCCGGGGGTCAAGGGAAAAGGCTAAGACTCCAGACACCAGGGGTCTTTGCCAGACCTCCTCCAACTGCTGGTCGAGGGGAAGGATGTCCATGTGGGGAGAGAGGGAGAAGGCACTTGCCGTGACCCTTTCTTTTTGGTCTTTTAATGGAGTGGCAAGGTGGCTGTCTCCTAGGTGTGGCAAGGTGGCTGTCTCCTAGGTGTGGCAAGGTGGCCGCCACTGTTCCTTCTTTTGTGGAGTTAGAGCGAGGGCGGCTAGTGCCCATCTCCTCTCCATGTGTGGCAAGGTGGTCGTCACCTGGTGTGAGTGAGTGCGGCAAGGTGGCCGTCATCCGGTGTGAGTGAGTGCAGCAAGGTGGACGTCACTATATCTCCTTTTGTGGAATTAGAGCGAGGGCGGCTGATGTCCTTCTCCTCCCCGTGTGCGGCAAGGTGGTCATCACCCTGTGTGAGTGAGTGCGGCAAGGTGGCCATCACTTGTCCTCCTTTTGTGGAGTTATAGCGAGGGAGGCTGGTGTCCGTCTCCTTCCCATGTGCGGCAAGGTGGCCGTCACCCGGTGTGAGTAAGTGCGGCAAGGTGGCCATCACTCTACCTCCTTTTGTAGAGTTGTAGCGAGGGCAGCAAGGTGGCCATCTCCTTCCTGCATGTGGCAAGGTGGCCGTCACCTGGTATGGCAGAGGGAGGGAACCAACAAGTGGGCGGCTTGTGGCCGACTCCGGGGTGCTGTCTGGGGCTAATGGAGTAGCCCCACCCTGAACCTGGTGATGTCTGGTCCAGTGAAGGTGTAATTCACCGTGACTGTAACCTAGGTGGCAGGTTACCTGAGTGCAAGAGGGGCGAGCGGGAGAGACGCAGGTGTGCCCGACTAGCATATAGCCGCTCATTTCCGCTCCCTGGGTATCTCCTCCTGAGGTGGGTGTCTTGCTCAGGTAAAGCTGCCGTCACACCAGGACAAAAGTGGCTAACATGCGAGCCAGTTTTGCGAGTCACTAGCCAAACTGACTCATGGTGAGCGAGATTTCGCTTGCGAGGCGAGATGGATAACAATTTACGCTCACAGCTTGTTGGTGGGATTGGAACTCAAATGAGCCTATGTTAATTTTGTAATCGGTGAGAACATATTCTGTTATTCATAGAAGGAAACTTTAATTCTTGTGGTTTTTATTCATTTTTATTTTTTTTCTTGTAACCTGAAATAAATATTCGGACACTCAGGTGACCAGCCCAGCCGCAGAGGCAGTCTGCTTTGTCTCCAAACAACAAGAAGAAATCAGATTTCGATATGGATCGTGCAGCAAGGAAAACTCTAGTAGACTGCTTTGTGGCTCCGGAGTTGCTAAAGTATGTGAGGCGGTTACAGAAACTGAGGAAAAGGGAGTGGGTACTCCGTGGTGGATTGTTTACAAATGCCCACGGGGCGCCAAGGCAGACGACACTGTTTCAGCAGTGCTGTGTACCAGTTAGAGTGTTCGGTCAGCGAGTGTGTCGGATATCAAAGCAATTTTCCCCCTAAGATAGTAAAGAAAAGCCAGAGATGTTTTCCAGACCCAAACCCAAACTCTCATATACCTTACTCATTCAGTAGAGACTGACACAGAAACACCATAGGTAATGTTATTATCCTCATAAACAATACTGCTCCTAAGAAATGGCACATTAATGATTAAACATCACATGCAGGAGGGGTGGTGGGACGCGCAGCATTCAACACCGCTTTAGAGCAACCAAACAGCCAGGCAGGGTGCTGGACGCTGGTTGTGCGCCAAGCGGGGGTGGTGGAAGGCAGGGAGGTGGGGGAAGGAGACAAGCAGGGGTGTGGGAGGAAGACCAATGGGGGTGGGGGAGGGTGGGACACAGAGCAAGAAAGCCAAACAGCCCTACTACCCCCTCCCCCCAGTCTCATTCACTTGCTCACTCTCACTCACTGAAATGCCCTCCCCAACGAAACACCAGGAGAGGGAATACCACAGGTGGGATGGTGCAATGACCACCCCAGGAGGGGCAACAGGGGTGTGACACCCACCCCACAAGGAGGCCACTGGGAGATGCATATAGGGCTAGTGCCACACAGGCCTATGTTCTCCCTGACCTCGCACCTCTCTTACCCTCAGATGAACCAGCATCCACTCCGCAGCCCTGGCAGGTTACTCCCCAGCTGGACCAGCACTCGACAGGTTCAGGGTGGGGCTGACATCACAGTCCCAGACAGCACCTAAGTGACGGCCACTACCTGCTCTCCTTCTGTAGCTGCCCCTGGGAGCTGGACCTCGGTGAGGTCACAAGCCGCACCAGCAGGCAGGTGACGGCCACTAGCCCCATCTCGTTTGCCGTCCCCTTCCCTCACAGGACCTCAGTGATGGCCACTAGCCGCACCTGTGAGCGAGTGATGGTCACTAGCCACACCCAGCTCACAGTCTACTCAGGAAACGAGGCCTCGGTGACGGCCACTAGCCGCACCAGAGGGCAAGTGATGGCGACTAGCGGCACCTCGCCCAATAGGACTCCGGTGACAGCCACTAGCCGCACCAGTGGACAGGTGACGGCCACTAGCCGCACCTCGCCCACAGTCCTGACGGGAAGTCGGGCCTCAGTGACAGGCACTAGCCGCACAGGCAGGAGAGAGACGGCCACTAGCCACTCTACTCCTGCTGCCCTCGGGACCTCGGCGATGGCCACTAGCCATGCCACAGAGAGAACGGACACCACCCATCCCTCACCCCCTGTGATTTCCTCTACGAAGGACGTCCCTTGCTTGGCCCACCCCTCCTGTTCTCCCACAGGAGGAACTATGCCTGGAGGAGGTCTGGCAAGGCCCCATCATGACCCTGGGGGTCTGAGCAGTGCAGCCGGCACCCAGGCAAGACCACCCACTGTCGGACTTTCGAAGGAGAGGACTCCACAGACCACCCCTGATGGCGACCCGACCCGGGGGGGCTGCAGTCCCCGGACTCCCCGAAGTGACCTCCCCAGCCCCATTGGATGACGACCTCCTCTCCAGAGTGGGCGCAGGCAAGTGAGCCTACTCTCCCTGTTTGGTCCCAGACCCGAGGACCGAACTCACCGCCGAGGCCCTCGAAGGGAAGGGCCTCTCTCCACGTCACCCCGCAGTCAACTCCGGATGACTCGGCCCCCCGGCAGTAGTCCCATGCCCCCGGAGAGAGAGGACACACCTGACGAGACTCCCCCTACACTGGGCTGACACCAGGAGCAGCCGAGACTTCAATAGCCCAGACAGAGTCCTCCAGTCCTGAAAGTCCCTGAAACCTGTATAGTGTATTGTGACATTTTATATATTTACATTGTATCCAGTGCTGTGTGAATTTAAGGCAATATACGTGTAAGGTTGGTTGACCAGAGTTTTTATGTCCTGTTACTCTAGTTGTGTACCCTAGACACTGTCTAGAAAAGAACCCTATGCTAGTGTGCGTGATCAAAGGGCAAGTAGTTGAACTTTGAACATGTCACATAACAATTTACTTCATCTTGTGTTACCTCAGGTATTTCGCTTGCGTCAGTTGACAAGTTAGCTATTGGTACTACGGTCTTTGATGCACACAGTTCTTTGTAAAATTCTTCAACTCTCTCCACCATCTTATCTCTGCATTTAATGACTTCACCATTTTTCTCTTTCAGTGATGTAATTTGTTGCTTTCCTTGTGCCATTTTACTTCGGACCTGTTTCAGACTCTTTCCTTTTATGATGGTTTCTTTGCTCTGATCCATGTTTCTCTTTTTTTTGTTTTTTGTTGATAAGTTTATTTAATTTCACTAGTTCTATTTCAACTTTCTTGTTTTTCCTTTCCTTTCCTTTCTTTTTTTCATAGGTTCGAGTGTCTTTTCTTAATACTTAGCTTTGGTTGTATTAGGTTTTCCTACACCTACACTGATTCTCTTAGCGCTTTTGTTAGTCTGTCATTCAGCTCATCAATGTCACATTCAGTATTACTTAGAGCCTGATATCTGTTGCTTATTTCCAATTGAAAGGCTGCTTTGTTGTCGTTTACATTTATTGGGCATATCTTTTTATCTTTAATCATCTTTTTCACTACTGAAATTGAATCTGGCTATGCAACCCACCAATCTGTGGTCACTTCTTATATTTACTTTGTTGATAACTGTGACATCAGTATTTATGTTATTATCTGCTATAATGAAGTCGATTTCATTCTTTGTTTCTCCAGGTCCACTTTCTCCCTGTTCTTTTGTGAAAGAATGTGCTCATTATTCTCATGTTATACATTTCAGCAAAGTTTACTAGCATTTCTCCTCCTCCATTCCATTCTCCCACTCCAAATTTTCCCATACATGCTTTTCCATTTTATGATTTCCCAACTTTTGCATTGAAGTCTCCCATGAGTATAGTACAGTATATGTGGTCTTTTCTTTTCCCATAATCCGGGAGATTTTGTCACAGAATGTTTCAATTTCTTCATCTGAGCTTTGAGAAGCTGGTGCATATACTTGCATTACTAAGGGGTCTTTGTATGCAGCATGTGTTAGGAGTGTGATGCTGTATGGTAGTGAGACCTGGGCAGTAAAGGAAGAGGATATTCGCAAGTTTAAACGTACAGAAATGACAATGATTAGGTGGATGTGCAGTGCGTCCCTGTGTGCAAGGCCTGGGGGGGGCTGGGTTTACGATGGAAGAGTTGAGAGGTAGGATGGGACTGGAGTGTATTGGTGTTGTGATGAGGAGAGGTAGGCTGAGGTGGTTTGGACATGTGGAGAGGATGGGGGATGATAATTGGGTACAGAGGGTGAGAAGTGTTAATATTGGGGGAGGGGTAGACCGAGAAAGACATGGGACGAGGTCATTAA
>JAGKTI010007724.1:25693-35906 GCA_018397915.1 Birgus latro | reverse complement strand
AGGGAAGTCCCTCACGGGGCAGTGACGGGTCTCCTACGTCGCCCTTTAGAGGGTGGGGAGAGTAGGCACCCGCCACTGTAGGGAAATTGGCCATTTTTCTGTTTTTTGAGTGGGTGAGTGTGTGTTATGTGTGTGTTTGTGTGGTGTGATTGAGATGTCGGCGTCAAGGATCCCTAGGCCTGCTGTGTCGTCTAGACTGCCCCGGCCTGTGTCTGTGCCTCAACCAGCTCCACCACCTCATCTTGGTGGCAAGAGAGAGCGGCGACAGTCCACCTCTAGCTCCCACTCCTCTACCGCTGGTGATGTCTCGGCTATCCTGTCTGCCGCTGCACCTGCTGTTGCAGGTTCCTCCCACCGACATGTTGGCTCTACCACTTCCTCCTCCAGACGAAGCAAAGCTGCTCGTATTCATGAGCCGTGTGAGGTTGACCCTGTCACACCTGCTCACCCGCCAGCCTTACCTGCTGTGACACCTGCTTCTGCCATTGATGAGAGTTTTACTGTTGTCATGGGGAAGAAGTCCCGCCGAGCCCAGGGAAACGGGCCCACTCTGGGATCCGGCTCTGGAGTTCCCCGACGGCCTCCATCAGCTGTTCGGCTCTCGGTGTCAGTTGTGACACCCTCTGTACCAAGCTCCAAGTACCCAGCTTTTCGTGTGCCGCTTCAGACCGGTTACGACACCAGTTACGATGCTGTGGCTGCTCTGGAGAGGCATTTGCCAGGGCTGAGGACCACCAATGTCATCGGCAGAGACGGGAGTTCTGTCTTACTTCCAAGGGACGAAGCTGCTTACGATCTCCTGAGGGCAGCTACACAAGACGAGGTCTGTCCTGTGCGGCTTCTGGAGCTGACGCAGGGGCAAGGGACAACCAAGGCTATAGTGATGGGATATCCCATGAGGATGCCTGTCGATATCCTTCTGCGGCACCCCCAGGTGGAAGAGGCTTCCCACTGCCAAGTCAAGCGGACCAGAGAGGAGACTCGTCAGGTCCTCATCACCATCAGAGGTCCTCTACTGCCGTCTCTGGATCTGGGAAACTGGGGCATATATTATATTCGTCCCTACACACCCGAACCGCTCCGTTGTTACAGGTGCCAGAGATTTGGGCACCACAGAGCCACCTGCAGTCGCCCGTTTATGTGTGGGATATGCAGTGGCCCCCATGACACAGACCACTGCCTTGCCAAATTCAAGGCCGGGGAAAATATCATCTACCGCTGCCCCAACTGCGCAGGAAAGCACCATGCATGGCACCCCAGCTGCCCGGCCAGAACGTTGAAGGTCGTACAGGGTCGGGACCATCAGGTAGCCTGGGTGCAACAGCAGCAGGCAGCCGGTGCAACTCCAGCACCTCAGGGGACCTTCGTCTGGGGGCAACAACACCGTGTTGCAGAGCCTGCTCCATCACCTCTGGACGAAAGTGCCTTTCCACCTCTGCCATCCGCTCTCAATCAACACACTACGACTGCAGAAGTGCACCATCCGGTTCAGACCTTGACCCCGTGTTCGGCTCCCAGTGCAACGCCAGTTCAGCCCACTGCCTCGACCCCTCCAGCACCGCTCTTCTCAGTGGAAGAGATGAGAGTGTTTGGCAGGGAAATTGCTGTTTCTCTAGCAAAGGTGCTCATGGAAGCTCTGGGAAAGGAGGTCGACACAAAGCCACTTATACATTCAGTCGACAAAATCCTCGACGACATGGTGAAGGCAAAACAGCAGCTTCACTCCTCGCTGCCAGCTCCACGACCCTCTCCTCCTCCACGGAAGGTCAGGTCCCGGAAACCCTCAGTCACTCCCTCCGAATCTCGCGCCCGCAGTCCTGCTCTCGTCTCTTCAAAGCCCCCTCCAGCCTCTGCAATGAAAGGAGCAGAGTGCTATCCTCACAGCCCAGACACCAATGCACCAGGGCTGACTCCAGCCTCAGCAGTGGTAGAGGCACAGCACCGTCCTCGCTGCATGGACATCAACTTATCAGGGCCAACTCCAACCTCTGCAGCGATAGAGGAAGAGCTAGGGACTCCACATCTCCATTAGGAGACTGAACACGCCCTGCAATCCCAATAGGTGCCAACCAACTTCGTGTTCTGCACGGAATTGTTTAGGGGCGTGGAGTAAGGTTCCCCACCTCCAGGAAGTAGCCGCTCGGGAGGACATTCATGTCTTCCTACTCCAGGAGATGCTCCTTCCCCTCGGCACTACCTTTGACCTCCGAGGATATACTGTAATGCCTATTTCCTCCCTAAGGTCCGAGGTGCCACGAGAGGGTGTGCCATTCTCGTTAGAGATTTCATACCCTGCAAGGGTGGAGGTACAAGGAGTTGTCCTCCAGCTTGCGTCAACCTCTTTAACCATTTATAATATTTATAAAAGCCATGACGGGACACTGGATCTCGGGGAGCTGCTCCATTATGCCACATCTGAGTCCTCCCTTATTGGGGGGAATATCAACGCCCATCACCCGATCCTCACTTCGCCCCATCCGTCAAATGAAGCGGGTCAGCATGTTGCCATGGCTCTTAAGGAAATGGCAGGGGTTTCTCTTCTAAATGATGTGTCGGCTCCAACTCACATCGGTGGAGGGAGACTCGATCTGACCTTCCTCTCCACTCCCCTGGTCTGTCTCTCTGAATGGTCACTCCACCCTTATCTGATAAGTGATCACTTTGCTGTGGCAGTCAGCCTTCCCATGGCCCTGCTTCCCCCCCCCCACTGCCTCCACCAAGGTGGAATTTTCGTAGGGATAACTGGGAACTACTGTATATGAGCAGGCGGTTACCGACGGCTTTGCCACAGATGTCCTCCCACCTTCCCTTGAGTCTTTTGCTGACCAGGTGGCTCTAGTGTTACATCAAGCTGCCTCAGAAGTCATCCCTCTACGTCGGCATTCCACGGTCTGCTACAAAGACGGCTGGTACTATAACGAGAGGGTTCAGGAACTCAATCATCGACTGAACATGGCGAGGAAGAACTACTGCAGGTGACAATCCTCCCCTAATAGGCGCTACCTCGTAGCTGTCTCGCGATATACTACCCAAGAAAAACGCCGCATACGGGAAGAGGCGTGGATCAGATGGTGCAGATCTCTTGATTCCCACTCCATGCTTGGGAAGATGTGGATGAAGATTCGCTCCGTCTCAGGTCCACGTCCCTCTCGTCCGACATCCCACCACGACCCTCTCAGGGAGGCCACCCGTCTGGCTTCTCATTTTGCCGCCCACGACCAATCTGCCACAGACGGTTCAGCTAACACAAGCAAGCCTTGCAGGCCCACGCACCGAGCGGATAGACGCAGCCTGCTCTCGGCCAGACAGTGCGGACTGCCCATTTACCATCGGGGAGCTGAACAAAGCGCTGCACCACAGACAGGATACGGCACCAGGCCCTGATGGCCTCACTTACTCTCTCCTTTTCCATGCTGGCTTGTCCCCAATCTGGTCAACCGTTCCTGGGCTGATGGACAACTCCCGAGATCTTGGAAAACAGCCACAATTCATCCCATACCCAAACCTCGCGACCCTGCCACTATGCAGCCCATCTCACTTCTCAGCTGCATTGCAAAAACAGCTGAGAGGATGATGCATGCTAGACTGTCGTGGAGGCTGGGGCCGCTTCGTCCACGGCTCTTTGCCTACCTCCCTGGCAGGAGTGCTACCCACTGTCTCGCCTCCTTTCTTGGTGGGCTTCGACATGGACGTGGTATGGCTGTCTTCCTCGATCTCGAGAAGGCGTTCGAACTCGCCAATCCGGTGGCAGTCCAAGCAGCGCTTGTAGCAAAAGGGGTGGGGGGTAAGCTCCTATCTTGGATTAGAGATTTCTTTTCAAACCATGCTGCCTGCGTCAGATATCAGGGCAGGCTTTCCCCCATATACCCACATGAAAATGGCACCCCTCAGGGTAGCGTGCTGAGCCCACTCCTATTCAGTGTGCTTGTTGAGGGGCTGCTTACCATTGACTATGGCCATGGTGTCACCCTCCTCTGCTACGCAGATGACTTAGCCCTTGTTTTTTCAAGGAGGACCTGTTATGATCAGGCTCCTGTTGCCCTTTCCCGCCTATATGCCAAATGTGAGGAACTTGGCCTTAAGATTAATTTTGCCAAAACAAAATGCATGCCTTTTGGTCTCAGGCCCCCTCAATATCCGCTCCTCCTTGGAGGTCATCAGCTTGACGTTGTACGCCTGCATCAATACCTCGGGGTGTAGTTAGACAGTGGCCTCAAATTTGACAAGCATGTCCGATATTTGTAAGAGCGTGCTGCTACACGGACCTCTGCACTTAAAGCCCTCTCCAGCCGCAGCCTGGGTGCATCATACCACGTCCTACGGGCATTTTACATTCACGCCATTCGCGCCTTAGTGGATTACAGTGCCATCTGTCTCACGGGGCTTTCTTCTTCTGCTGGTCAGTCCCTGGAGATTCTCCAAAACACCGCTCTCCGAGTTATGCTAGGTGCACCTCCCTGGACATGCCTTGTCAATCTTCGTATGGAGAGCTGCCTTCCTTCCCTTCAACATCGCATTTGGACACGGGCTTCGGCGGTTGTCCTCCAGCTCTGTCGTTGCCGACCTCACCTCGAGGTTGCTGCTCTCTTGCAGCGCATCCTAAGCAGGCCACCTGATCCTTATCCAAAGGGGGATTGGGCCCTAACCACAGCCAACATAGTCCACCGACTTGGTGTAGCCGACGATGCTCGTTGTGGCCCTGATTTGCCTTGCCCCGAATTCTCCACTGCTCCACCATGGGCCTTACCCATCTTTCACTTTGCTCAACCCACAGAGACACGACCCAGGGCCTCCTTACCCGCAATTCTTCGTCAGGACGGTATCCATCGGGTGACAGAGTTTTCTTCTTCCGATACCGCCATCTATTATACTGACGGCTCCGTTGGTGCTGACGGGTCTGCTGGAGCTGCTTTTGCTCTGGGTAAGCATGTAGAGTCGTGGTGTGTCTCATCTGGTGTATCAGCTTATCAAACAGAGCTAGTGGCTATACTTGGTGCCCTCCGCCATGCTGACCACCACCTCCATCAACGTATTAATCTGAACACAGACTCCCTATCGTCTATTCATGGTCTGCAGGCGACCACCATTTGTGACAACATCCATCTTATCACCTCTATCTTTGCGATCGCCTCTTCTATACAACGCCGGGGAGGTGCAATAACACTTCATTGGCTCCCGGGGAACGTTGGAATAGAAGACAATGAGAGGGCTGATGCAGCTGCCCGTGATGCCTGCTCCTTCTCTGACGTAACCTTTCACCTACGCCCCAGCCTTTCCCTTGTACTGCGTAAGGTTTCCAGCAAAATCGGTCGCCTTTCCCATGACGATCACCAGTCCTGGGTGTTGGAGGGCTCCCGGTCCGCCACCTGGTATGCGACTGCCACGTCTTATTCTCCAGTTGATATCCCTTTGGGCCTGCCTAATTACTCGCTTGTGCGTCTCCGCCGACTTCGACTGGGGATTTGCTTTAGCCAGTTGTCTGGTGAGGCTCCTCTACCTTGTCCCCACTGTCATGAGCAGAGTGAGGAGCCTTTGCTCCATTACATACCGACTTGTCCTGCTACTACAAGACTGCAGTCTCGTCCTGGCTGGCGGCTTGTCCGCAGTGGTGACGACCTTGTAGATGTGGCGGGAGTCTTAGAACTGACACCCACCCATGTTATACTGGATGTAGTTACATTCTACCCGCCTCCCCGCTGATCTTTTGCTTGCACTAGCTTAGTGCATTTTCTCTGACGGGCTGTGTTTGCCCGTGTCCTCCTCAAGGAGGAGGCAA
Organism: Birgus latro; assembly: GCA_018397915.1. Classification (NCBI taxonomy): domain Eukaryota; kingdom Metazoa; phylum Arthropoda; class Malacostraca; order Decapoda; family Coenobitidae; genus Birgus; species Birgus latro. Next base: position 30,130 of record JAGKTI010007724.1, on the reverse strand, counting down.
ATCTCCACAAACAAACAAACTTGCGGGGGTCCTTAGAGGACTGCCTTAAGCGTCTCTGGGAATGAGCAAAAAGCTGTAGGAATAGGGAGCGGCGTGGGACACTCACGGCGTCTTTTAGAAGACGGGGTGTCATTTTAAGCCACGTTCGCCTAGGCAGGGGGCCATTCTTCTACTATCCAAAATGTAACTATGGCTAGGCTAAAAATAAAATCGATTGAAAACCCTAAGGACAGACGAACGAAGCTGAAATTCCTGGAACTCCTCTCATCCATCAATGTGTACGCCACTGCTCTTCACGAAATCAATGACGGATTCACAGTCATCACAGCTTCCGACCGTGAGGTCGATAAGATCTTAGACCCTCAAATGTCAAATAAATTAAAAGATGCTGGATTCACCCCCATTACCCCTCAAGAATACAAGTCTAGGCGTACCATCATCTGTTATAAAGTGGAAGAAACTGCTTTTGAACACTCTTCAAACGACATTGCTGATGAAACAGAACAACTCCAAGACTGGGCAAAGATACATGATTGCTTCAAATTCCCTAACAGCTCCAACAACCATAGTGTCACGAATTTTCTACATTGTAAAATCACATTAGTTAAATCGTGACATCCTGTGATTTTGAGGAGCAAATTAATATGTACGATAATTTTAGTTGTCAGGCTTTGCTCCGGGCCCATTTGCGCATGCGCACGAGCTCCCACCCGCGCCGCGTCGCGTATTCAAATCAGTCTGTTCTTAGTCACGGAAAGATTGGGTCGTACGCCTCTAGAGGCTCGAGTGAATTCTTTATTTCAGATCTCGGCTTGAATCGGCGTGTCTTCCCTAGCTCCCACCTTGTTGGTGATCGACTACAGTACAGTCTCATCCATACCAATCAGTATTTTCTGGTTTTTTCCTAGGCTAAGCTTTTTGAAATATTTAGCCGTTATCTGAGTGAGTGAGTGCATTTCTCTCATTTGATTTGAATTTCATGTAACGTAAATTCATTTCTTTGTAATTAATAAATTCACAGTTCTTTTCTTGAGCTTTGTTAAAGTATATTAACTGTGTTTGATTACTCCACTCTATTATTTAATACAGTTTTGCTACTCTGCGTTAGCACAACTTTTGAATTAAATCACGGCCGGTACTTAGGCCAGCTTTGGCATCACACCTTAAATCCGTTGTGCTAGCTAGGAGTTTGGCTCAGCCAAGAGCCTGTTATTATTATTATTATCATTTTTTTTATTGTTGGGGGGGAGAGAAGAAACTTTCTCGCAGGCCAACGGTACAATATTGCAGCTCAATAGAGCTTCTAGTCTCTGCTGCGTGCCGTTGAGGAAGTCTGTAATTCTCGACCCTAGAGAATTGACATAGCACACAGCTATACATTGTATACCAATTATACAATATTTCATTATTTCTTGGGAATACTTAAATTTCCCCTGACATCTGGCGACACGCCAGAGTAAAACTCATTTTCCCCTGACACATAGGAACATGGTCAAGATAGAATTTGAAACAGTCACAATGGCGGATAAAGCTATAAATCAAGGTCTTCGGCTGTTCAATGTTTCAATTGCTCCACATCAAATCTCAAAAGAAAGATTTATCCAAATAAACTACTGCATGACGTGTTATGCAATAGAAGACCATCTTACGAAGGAATGCCCCAAACCTCCAAACTACAAAATTTGCTCTGAATGTTCCAGTCTAGACCACACTTGGAAAACATGCAACTCTGTGGAAATAAAGTGCGTAAACTGTGGCAATGCCCATAGAACCCTTGCTTACAAATGCCCCTTGGGAAAAGAAAAAAACCAAAGAGAAGGAACAAAAAGAAAAGATAGAGAAAAACAAAACATTCCCAAGCAACGTCTTCCATCAGCCACTCATCACCCCCTCTTGCACTTACCAACAACAATTTGGACAACAATCAAATCTCTAAAATGATGATTTTCCTGATCCATGCTCACTCTCTAAACCTCACTAATCCTGGCTCATTTCAACGGACTCTAATTGACCTCCTTAACATGAATAAACTACCAACAGTTATTCTCCCCAACAATCCTCCATCACAACAAATACTTTATAATATCATGCATTCTGGCAAAGAAACAATTCGTGAAAATAGTGCAAACCCAAATATTGAATCTGATTTAATGATTTCCTCAGTCAGACTCAGAAGCTGAAAATAACAGCGAGGAAGAAGATGGGGAGGAAACTCACTTAGAAACTCGAACAGATCATCAGCCTGAAAATAACGGAGAGGAATAAGAAGTAGATGAGGAGGAAACTCACACAGAAACTGTCTTCACACGAACAGACCTACAGCCTAAATCACGTTCAAAAGATCCAGTACAACCAGGCTCTTCCAGAATTACAATCAAGGCAAAAACAATTCACCCCCCTCCAAACAAGGATACGACAGATCACACAGCTAAAAATCCACCACAAAGTAAACAAAGACGCACAAGACGGTAAAGGTGGTACAACATAACGTCCTAAACTGGAGAGGAAGAAGTTCAGGCCTATCAAACATCTATAGGAATCTTAATGCTGATACAGTTCTAATAAACAGCCACGGCATCTCTGACAACTTCTCACTCAAAATTTCAGGATTTAAAACCCACAAAAGCAATATTTCTGGCAACAACAACGACGGAACGGCGATACTAATAAAATCATCTATTCCCCCACAAAATTTACGACACATTTATTTCTGACTTACTTGCCATTGAAATAGAAACAACAACTGGTCCAATAATTATTGCAACCCTTTATCAACCCCCCACTAGAAATTACCTCCCCATCCCAGATTTTTACCAATTATTTCGAAGGCACATTCCAGTATGCATGATCGCGGACTTAAATGCTAATCACACTATACTCGGCTACAGACACACGAACATCAAAGGCAAACAGATTCAACACTTAATAAATCAAAGAACTATAAACCACATCGACCCACATTTCCCAACATATTATGCCCACAACACTTCTACCACTCCTGACATAATCCTTACTAATTACAACACTTACCACAACACACAAATAACTCAAGGTCCTCTCACTACCAGCGATCACATACCTATCATTTTAACTATCTCAACCTCCCCTATTCAAACTCCCATCCCCTCAAGACCCTGCTTCACTAAAGCCAACTGGGAAAATTTTAATGCAGTAATTGAGTCCACTATGGCTGACAACTCTCATGTTGAACATTCATCCCTCGAAGAAATAGATCAAGAAATAGATGAGTGGTATAACATCATTAACAGAGCTATTCGGAATCATATTCCCACAACCTATCATAAAACTCTTCCATTTACCCCTCATAGCCAACACACCCAAAACCTTATTTCACAGTTCAGTGCACTCCGAAATCACTCTACACATCACGGATGGACAATTCAACATTATAACCGATACACTGAACTTCGGACTGTCATACGCAACACACTTATAGATGAGTCAATGATCACTGGCATAATACGATAATCAACTTATCAAACCTGTACAAACATCCCCCCGACTTTTGGGAAAAAAAACTTAAAATACTTTCAGGAAACAACAATCCAAATACACATTACTTGCTTGATCATGCCAACAAAAGACATTATTCCCCAGAAGAACAGGAAACTATTCACAGAGAAGTCTGGAGTAGTGTATTTCAAGATGAGGACAACCCCGACAATGACATAAATGACACAGTATATCAATATTTACAACACAACTTACACAGAATCACTCCTCACCGTAATGCAGACCCTACACGACTTAATGCCGAGCACTTGTTAACAACTACCATATACCCAGAAGAAATTGCAAACATCATTAATTATATGAGGAAGACTTGTCCTGGCCAGAGTGGTTTCAACAAAACTATACTAAAACACATCCCCAACATAGCAATAAAAAACTTAACAAATATTTTCAATGCAACTTTATCAGCTGGATACTTTCCAGACCTATGGAAACAATCTACTTTAAAATTAATCCCTAAGGCAAATAAATCCCCCAGATTCCCCGAAAACTATAGACCAATCTCTCTTTTGGAAGTCCCTGGCAAAATTTTAGAAACTGTCATTAATCATAGACTAAGACTTCACCTTGAAGAGTTTAACCTTTACAATAAAAACCAATTTGGCTTCAGAAGAGGCAGGGGTACCACTCAAGCTTTAGCACTTATAACTGAGCAAACTGCACAAAATAAATCAGATGGGGGACAGTGTCACTTAGTCCTGAGGGACACCACTAAAGCCTTTGATAAGGTCTGGCACTTGGGACTTAAATATAAAATCTTGCAACTTGAGCTCCCCTCCATCACTGAAAAGTTACTACAGGTATGTGACTTTTTAGATGACAGAGAAGCTAAAATTTCTGTCCAACAACACCAGGGCCCTACCTTTCCACTGAGCTGTGGAGTCCCTCAGGGGAGTGTACTGT
>JAGKTI010007724.1:0-14739 GCA_018397915.1 Birgus latro | reverse complement strand
TTTTTTTTAAGAGAGAGAGAGAGAGTGTGTGTGTGTGAGAGAGAGAGAGAGATTCTTTGGTTAAAAAGCATATTTGAAACCACTGGAAAGAGCTTCGTTCTCAGTAGTAGATAGCACTTCGTTAGAAAAATTGAAAACTAAATTTTTTAATTATACACTTTCGTCATCAGAGCCAAGTTTTTCTTGTTTTCCCCTTTGCACAATAGGTACTCTAGCTACTGATTTTCCATTTTTATTATTAAATAGGTCTCTGACATGAATGAAATCAAAGGAAGAGACTTCATATACTTAAGGAAATATAAAGTAAACTTGAAACTGGGGTCACGACGGTTCAGTGCAAATATCTTTATGCTCATCAGTCCAATGACATTATTTTTATTTATTTATTTATTTATTTATTTTTTGCATTCCAGCCTCCAGATTACAGTATTTTGTCAAGTTTAGGAGAGAAATATGAGCTAGGGCTGTTAGATATAGCTTTCACTGCCCCCTTCACTACAGAAGGTCTCCATTAAAATCAATAAAATTGCACTCACATATGAACAAAAGGCATAGAGTATATGTCACCATATTCAGGATTTAGGTTAGAACATGCCAACACACACACAGCCAATGGGTCAGTGCTGTTCTGTTCTGATACTCTGATGTTTTAGGGGACACATTGTCAGCAACTTTAGGAATACCCCAGAACAGGAAATTACTGAACAGGTACCAAGTTGCTAGATGCTGGGGATTCATATCTCATAGATCAATGGCTTTGATGTACAGTGTGGGTGGATGGTACTGTGTGATGCGGTGTGGCTTAACTAATGTCTAGGGAAGCAAAGCATCTCGCGCCGGACAATCGTTATTGAGAGAAAGGGAAAGAACCGATCTTAGAGATAATCCCACTTTAAAAAAAAACATAACGCTACATATAAGGATAAACTATACCACTTTAGGCTGTGCCGAAGAGGTTTTCTATAATGTAATTTCCTACATTAAATTTAATGTAGTTCAGATACATGTCATTTTTTATTGTCACGTAATGAAACAACTATTTATTACATATCGGTAAATAAGTTAAAAATGTAGGTTCCCTTTTATATGTTGGAAAATAAAACATGAGTATTATCACTGAATAGAGAGGTTCCGATCGCATGTGGAAGCTTTTGTGGGTTAAACTGTTTTGATCCCCATAGACTGACCGGCATCGACTACGATGAAACTATGCATATCGTTCAAAACTACAATAAAATGCAAATTTCTTGTAAACAACTCCAGTTAGGCTGTCATGACCTATGTTTTGTTTCGACTGATGGAATGCAAAATGTCGAATTCCCGTCAAATTTGTGTGTGTATTGCGTTGCTGACGGGAGAGTGAGAAGAGGGAGATCGCGAACGATGTGCATGGGTAAAATGGAATAAATGACGGAGGACAAAAAAAATCACAAAGGGTGAAATTAACTGAGAAAGAAAAAGGCTTTTGATGAATGCATATCGACTGCACAAGAGTCCTAAAGAGGATTACCCTAGAATCAAGCACACACCAGTCGCAATTTACATCCAGGTCCCCAGTTGCGCAGCTGAGGGGCATGGGCAAAACTTTCTTTGTCCAACAATGTGACTGGCTTAAAAACCAAACTCGAGATATTCTACTTGCGAGCTGGATATGCTACCTCTATACCACTGACCTCTTTACAGAAAGGACTGTGATGATTATGTGAATGCTGACGATCATTAAGCATTTTTAAGAGCTGCATGTATTAAGCGACCATACCACGATACATACAAAATCCTAATCTACGAGCCGATACATACAAAATCCTAATATACGAGCCGATACATACAAAATCCTAATATACGAGCCGATCATTTAAAATCCTAACAAACAAATCGGTAACCTATAATATAATAAAAGCCAAAGCATTCGGTCACGAATGTGCGTTGCCCGCCATCTCTAAAAAACTAGATCAAGAATCCTCTGGCAATCGGAGGCATGTCATCGCAGGCTCGCCAAAATCGAAAGAGAAAGTCTTAAGATTTCGCCGGCCTCATTACAATGTTTCTTGCTTACCCGTCTTTAAAAAAAAAAAAAAATCCTCTGGAAGTAGGAGGCACATCATCGCAGCATCGCTAAAATTATTAACCAACAAGCCAGATACCATGGGAGAATGCCCATAAAGTTGGGACACAATTTGCCCACTTAATTTTGAGATATTTTGGCAACAGACAGGCACACACAGACACATATACAGAAGCAGGCGATTACATTATCGCCTCGCTAAGCAGGCGATAATAATACCTAAAGAGACCAATACCTAAACCTAAGTAATGTATCAAATTGGACTTACACAAATGGGGAAAGTAAATCGCTTTACAGAACACCATCAACTGCAAATCAAGTACTTTCATCATGGACTTCACGTAATGCTAATTTAAACTGGGGAGTTTTCGTCATCTTTGTGATTAGTGTTTTAAGATTACAGTTGTTTAATAATTTTCAGGTGAATTTGTGAATATTATTTCGTAGTGTACGATCGCCCAAAGAAGTGATGATCCGATTCCCAGTACCTTTCGCTCAGAAAGTGGTATCTGGCAACTATCACGGTCATTATATTGCACACCGGAAAGAGCAGTATTTGGATAAACAACATCAAGAAGTAATATATTAGTGTTTTTACCGTGTATATCTCGCATTACGGAAGAGGAAACCACAATACACTAAAGTTGAGGCTTAGCAGTACGAAAGAATGTGAAACGCACTCCCTATCGCTCAACGGTTTCAGTTAAAATGCGGGAACTCTCGTAATACATATTTTCCATTCAAAATCAACAATACTGAATGAAATATGTCCCATAAAATAAAAGCCGCAGATAATTGTAATTTCGAAATCATTAGTGCCATCAAATCAGAAAAATAAACATCTAAAGATATATATAAAAGCCGCAGATAATTGTAATTTCGAAATCATTAGTGCCATCAAATCAGAAAAATAAACATCTAAAGATATATTATTATCCACATTTAATTTTCTATGCAAGATGATATTCACGCGGGTGAATCCGTAAGAGCTGAAAGCCTGAAAGCAAGATTGATCAACAAGAAACTACAGCCTATCGGTGCAAGCAGATTATTGCTCTTTATTTAGCAAATTAGGGGAGGCGGTAGCTCGATCGGTAGAGAGTTGGCTTGCAGTCCCGTGGGACCCAGGTTCGAATCCTCGCTGGTGCAGGGAACAGTTTAAGGATTTGAATTTCATTAAATCAGGCTTTACTGATCTACCAGAAGACCCGCTGACATGTCGTAAAAATAACCCCGGTAATACCAATACACCAGTCCTGTATGAGACAGCCCTAGCATGTATTCAATATGGACGGTGGGTGTTAGCGCCGAAGTGGTTACATGTAGAGGTGTATGGTATGTAGGACGACGACTGGGCCTTGATAGCAGGCTGTAAAGCCTATGCCCAGAGTCGGACACATAAAAAAAATATATATATATATTCCAGTAAGACAGATATACTGGCACCTTGACAGTTAACAGATAGATAAGCAATATAGAGGTAGATCATTGGAAATTTGCTACTGGAGCCCCTCGTAGCACAAGACCAAGACAGACGGATTAATACGTGCCCAAGAACAACTACATACCACTTGTGTTGCTATCAAGAAGCAAATTAATCTGCCAGCATTCAGTGACGTTTGTGAAACGATTGCAATCATTAGTGGAAAACTGGTCATTTTTATTCACACGAAATTCCAACGTTATAAAACATGTAGGGCAGTTGCATGGAAGAACTAAATTTGAGAGAGAGAGAGGTTGAAAGTCAAAAGCATGAATGCGACAATGAAGATAAAACCAAAAATATTATATTAAATATAAGGGGGAGGGGGGGGAACTGTGACAAAGGTCGAGACATCCTCCCCTTTCCCTGGCGTGGTAATGACTGACGGAACGTCGGAAGTTCGGAACTCGGAAGGCCTGCCGTGCACTGTTGCCAAAGGAAAAATTATTGGAATCCGCTAAATTAGTCTCAGATGCGGTAAAAATCCGCCAGACTGAGGGAAATTAACGAAAAAAAATGGGCAAGACCTAAAAAAAAAAAATAGGCAAGACCTGCAAAAACAAAAGAGCTAGAGAAATGTAATAATTTTATACAAGCTAGACTGCTTGTGAAATCTCAAAATTTAGCGGGAAAATCGCTTCATTGGTAACTGCTGGCATGAGTCGTGAGAACGTGCCAGATGTCACTGTTTATTTTTTGATTGATCTATTAAAAAAAAAAAAAAAAAAAAGGCTAAACTTAACTAGTATTTTCACAAGATTATTATTTTTTTTTTTTTACACAATAAATAATGTTTGCAGGGCAGGCAAAGACTGATTCCGTCTCCTAAATGAATGTTGCCAGACCCAGGGAGTTTTGTCCGAAACTTAATGAAAGCGAGTCATCACTTCTTTGGGCGATTGTACATGCGGTCCCCATTACAGTATGTATGCATATAGCATATGGATATATATATATAGCTCAGTGGCTGAATAAGGTAAGAATATAGCCCTACATCCTTTCCATTTGCACTTCTTCATGATTAGCGTTAATGTTTTGTAGCAGCTCGATTAACAAGATGAAGTGATGGTAATTCCCGGGCAAGTTAGAGTATATACGGTTTAGTCTGAGTCAGTGAGGATAAATGCATAAACCACCAAACACGGTGTCTCGTTTATATCCATAACCCCGGATAATCTCGAAGGTAATCATAGTTCATTTGTGAACCTGGATTTTGGTTTTTTTCTTCCACTGTCAGTCTGATAACACGAGTTTTGTGTACTGTAGGCATGAGTTACTTATTTCGAATTCAGAATTAGCAGTTGTGTATTTGACTCTCTTACTCACAAACGCGCCACTCAAAATTTCCATATGCACTTCCCACCCTACTCTCTATGAAAAAAGCCTTCAATATTTATTCCAGTCCGCGGAGCACAGGACGGATGTGGGTTACTACTTAAGTGATAAGTTCATTTAAAGGTGACGTATAATATTACTTATTATGGCCTCCTGCACATTTAAAGTATCATATCGTTCTTTGTTGCACGCTTGCATATGGAGAAATCTAATTATAAATGACATCGTCCTTAACAAAACCCTTGGAGGGCCGGAAGCCACTCCTAGGCTTAATAAAATAATGTGGTGGTAGTGGCCGTGATATTGTTAAGATTTCTCACTTCTTGGAAAGGTTTAGGGCAACGCGGCATAGGAAAAGCGTGTTGTAATGCGCCATCAAAGTACCGGCGTGTATGCAGCTACAGCCGGGGTGCAAGAGAAGGCTGGCTCGGGACTCTCGTAAAGGTCCTTGGCAGTTAAAGACCGCTCTCAGGCCCCGGCTGTGTGAACGAAAAGCCCTCATGAAATCGTTTGCAGGACACGACATTTCCTTCCTCAAAAGGTTTCGATCAAACGTAATGCCTGGCGGAGATGAGGGTGTTGTGTGGAGCCCTTACAACCCCCTTGATCCCTCCCCCCCTCCTTCCACACACTCATTCCACCCACTCAACTTTTTCCCTCTCACAGACTCACACTGCCTCCCGCCCCCACCCTTTCGGCCAACCTTCCCTTTACTTACGGCTAACTCTCCTCACTGATTCTTCCTCCCTGTGCTCTCGCAATCTCCCTCTGCCCCTTGTCCTCTCTCCATTTCGAACACTTGTTGCCCTTCCTCGATTCCCGCCTTTATTGTCAGCCCACACCGCGCCTCTCAGTGCCCCACTTCCCCACCCTTAACTTCCCTCCCTTCCCTTCCTGCCTTCCCACCCACTCTGCCCCTCACTGCCCAGCGGAGTGGGTGGTGCAATGGTTCAGAATACTCACAGCCGTTCATCGAGTGTGTCTAGAGGCAAAATGGAGACAGGTCAGGGAATAATTATACATTCCCTCACTCTTATCTGCAGTCTTTACTTCAGCAAAGCTAATATGCTGACAGACCTTGAGTCGAAAGTTCCAGCTTCCTATCTCTCCAGCCCAGTTAGTTGCTTCAGCTTTGTTTTTCACCTTCAGTATACCGTAGATACAGTTATATTATCATGACTGGTAGATGCGTGTGAGGCCAAGAATGGACTTTGGTATCGAGGTTACAGATATTATTACAGACAGTTAAGAACATTTGTAGGTAAAATGTTAGGTAAGAGAACTTACTGTACTTCTGCCTAAGATAAGAGCAGATTGGATGGTAACTTATTTAGAGCATGAATGTGCTTTAGTTTATTATCTATATAGAATACGCATGTCTAAAGAGGAGAACAAGTATCATGTTCAAATGTGAACTAACCTTTCTGTTGAAAATATATACACTTACGACCGTACTGCAAATCCTCTCAAATTACAAACTCTTAGGCTACCATTTCATTTCCCTAAATCTAAGTATAATATCTTATAAAAAAAAACTCTTTAATATGAATGAGAAATTCGTAACACCAAAGAATGCAAAACTAACGCTGAATATGAGAAAGGGAAAACTGGAAATAGTTGCTGTTGTGAACTTTTGAAAGTGCCAAGAGTTTCTGTCGACAAGGATCATGGTCATCCCTATTATGACAGTTTACACATACACAGCAGAATTAATCCGTTTATCACGAGGGCGTCAGATTTATATGGTATTCTTTCAGTTACCAGAGGATTTATTCAGGTCAGAGGAGCATCCTAGCACTGAATGGGTAAATCATGCAACATTTAAAAGTCACCTAAACCTAATGGCACCGATATGTATCGCCATGCTAGTCATTTCTTCACACAGTGGAGATGTGTATGGAGAAAGCCTTTCATAGGCCCAGTCAGGAAAGTCAACCTCGGTGCATGGTGCACCACAGGGTGCATGAATGTTTTCAAAGGTTACATAAAAATAAGGAGGTCCATGGAGGGGTGCATGATACAACCAGTGTATATAAGTATGCACAGTAGGAAATGATGTATTTGGAGAAAATTGTAAATGTATTGAAAGAAAATATTTTGAACAGTGATTAAAGTACTACAAATTTGTGAATTATCATCATCTTATCCTGAACATTTCCATAAAGATTGATCTATGTCGAACAAAAACTATTTCAGCTGACCTTACCATTACCATGTGACCTTGACATTTAATTGACCTCTTATAAACTCTAAATCCTTCATTCTTGCTTAATCCTGAACCACTCCTCAAATTGGTCTGTATGGATAAAAACTGTTAACCTTGGCCTTGCCATGTGACCTTGGCCTTTGGTCTATTCCTTACCAGAAATAGGTCAACCCCTTTACTGAGCCTCAACCCTTCCACAAAAATTAGTCCAAATAAGATAAAAAATGTTTTAGTGATTTTTTTTTTCACATAGACACATGAGTTAATACTTGACCTTTCCCCCGTGAACTTCACTTTTGACTGTTCAGACCTGTCACCTTTCCCCATGGCTGAAAGTAGCGGCACTACCGCTACCACTATCTGGGTCAAACTGTATTGTCTATTACAGTGGTACTCAGTTGGCGGACTTGTGTGGACCCCAACACACTAGCTGCAAGTAGAATGGATGGTTACTTCTAGAATAAATGTATGTGCAATGATTTTTTTCCCAATGATTTTTTTTGGACAAAAAATCCATGTAGCTTGAAATAAATTGTACGGTACGCTCCTATCTGTGTCTTAATATCACATTACGAATTAAGACTTTCATCTGGACCCTTGCTATGTAAGAAACTGTGTGTCTGGCCCTTCACACATAGTAGTTGAGTACCCCTAGTCTATTATATATTGCTGAGAAGCAGGATTTGTTAGTTAGGTAGCACTGGAAGGTTCTCAGTATTTCTTGTATTTTTCTGTTACAGGTGACAGTTGCCATTTAGCCTGGTGTTTCTGAGACGAGGTATTTTATAAAGTTATATATTAAATTCAGTGGTTTTATTCTCTATAATGATTTATTTATGTGATTGTTAAATTAGGTAATTTTTATCTCAGTTTATATGCTAAATAATTTAGAGTGTTATGTACTGTAAGAAAACTCTGGATACTTTGGATGTCTTCAAGCTGTTAACCCAAGGAATCCCATTGACGTATGGGTACGTCGCATCGTTTTGTCGCAGCTACACCCATCGACATACGGGTATGTCGCGCAATTGCAAGGGTCATAATTTGCACAATTCTCAAGTTTCTTGGGTGATTTTTGGTAGGCATATGTGGGAGACCTTCCTCTACCTGCTTTCAAGTGGGGATACTGCCTGACCCCACCTAACCCCCCCCCCCCCCCCTCCCCCCAAATTGGGCAATTCACCTGTTAGCAGTAACCTTGCCAGTAAAGGTATGTTGCCCCACGGTCTCTCCAATGACGAAATTCACGGTGAAAGTGATTCTTGAGGTGGAGGACAAAGAAATAAAGAAGCTAGAGCAAGAAACAAACAGAAGTGATGAGGTGGTAATGTCATAAAGGAAGGTGCCATATATGGATGTGTTTGGTGACTTAACAATGCTTCTATTGCCTATATAAATGTGTGAAAACCAATATAGTCTTGTACTGCACATAAATTCGTACCAAATACATAAATAAATACGTAATTTAAAGTGGTTTGAATTAGTTAACCCTTCCATAGTTCGTTTTCTTTAGCCAAGTACCCTGAGAAAGAGGGAAAACGTAAGGCTGACTCATCACCTGTAGAACCATTTATAGCCTCGGGAGGGCGATTTTCGATGTTTCTCACCGAAAGCGAAGGTTTGAGCCAAAAAATAAAAATCCGAAAATGCTCGGGACTGGGGGGTATGGGAGGTTGGAAATCGGTCGGGACGTGACTGGTTAACTTGCTTCTCCGAGAATGTCGTAGATCGTTGTAGTGTAAAGGAAGGATGTAGTATAATGATTGGGGAGGGACTAGAGAAGTCTCAGTTCAGTCTGAGTTTCGTTCAGTATCAGCTCTGTGTCAATGCAGTTAGTGAAGTTTGTATAGCTCTGGTACTTGTGAAAACACAGAAGTGAAGTTGGCAAGCATTAAGTGTAATTATTTGGAAAACAAAGACAGCAAAATTAAGTACTCATTGTTTATTCACAATGCTGAGCTGATCTCGTTGTTGCACACCAAAAGACTGACCATAAAAAGAACTACTCACTGTGTAACGTCCTTCCTATACAGACCTTCTGCTGTTAGAGCCTGAGGCAGTGTGGGACTGGGACTTAACAGTGGTGTCAGGAGTGTCAATAATTATAAAAGTGCTGCAGTGAGTCCAACCTTTGATATGGAGGCAGAAGGTGGCTCAATCGGTAGAGCGGTGGCCTGCAGTTCTACTGGACCCAGGTTCAAATCCTGGCTGGGGCAGGAAGTAGTTTAAGGTTCTGAATTTCTACTGATCTACCAGAAGACCCGCCGACATGTCGTAAAAATACCCCTGCTAATACCAGTACACCAGTCCTGTATGAGACAGCCCTAGAATGTATTCAATATGGACGGTGGGTGTTAGCACCGAAGTTGTGACATGTGGAGGTGTATGGTATGTAGGAGGACTACTAGGCCTTGCAAGCAGGCTGTGAAGCATTGGCCCAGAGTCGGCCACCCAAAAAAAAAAAAAAAAAAAAAAACCAAGCTAGGCATGAGAAGGCAAGTCTGGCAGCAATAATGAAACTTTGACAACCACAAAGTGTACAATTACAATCACAGAATGGAGGACGGAAAGAACTCAAAGAACAATTGCGAACACAGTGAAGCAAAAAATAAAGGATAGAAAGAAATCAAAGAACAATTGCAAGCACAGAGTGAAAAACTAGAGGCACAAAGTGAAGAACGGATAGAAGGATATGAACAACTTCAAGAGGGATTGCAGGAGAAACAGAGAGAATTACAACTGAGGATGCAAGGACATCTACATGCATTCATGGGGGAAATGAAGAAAGAACAGCAACAGCTTAAGGGGGAAGTAGATGCCAAGCTAGAGCAGCAGAAGTATGAGGTACGCAATAATGTGATGGAGTGCAGACTGCATGTAGACAACCAGCTGAAGATTAGTGAGGGAATAATGATGAAGTGTAGACAGCATATACATGACCAGCTGAAGTATGTAGATAACCAGCTGAAGCATGTGGACGGCCATTTGAAGATAATTTTTGAGAGAACTGAAGCTGTAGAGAGTATTGCGCTGCTGAGCCTGAGAATAGTGTACATACAGTATATGAAACAAAACAAAAATGGACAGTGTATGGTGAATCTTGAAGAATCCCAAGCATCGAAAGGTAGCATTACAGGGTTTAATAACCTCAATGTAGGAGATTTGAGTGCCGGGCTTAATTACGTTGCCCCCAGTTTTTAGGCCCCAAATCAGTGAAATGCATGGCTATAAAGAGGGTAAAATTAAAAAGAAACCTCAGGAATTTTATGGCAGAGTATCTTGGAAAGCTTACCATGTGCACTTTGAGTTACTTGCTGATCAGAATGGTTGGGATGATAGGCAGAGGAAAGTTCAGTTGGCTACTTGCCTTAATGGTGCCACAATAGAAATTCTGGGCCAGATGTCAGTACAGGAGAGGAACAGTTATCAGTCCTTAGTAGATGTATGGGAGCACAGATATGGGACCACGTACCAGACTTAGGTTTACAAAGCAAGATTCCAGAGACATATATGGGCTCGAGGCGAATCCCTACAGCAGCTTCCTCATGACCTGGAGAGTATGGTACACAAGGCATACCCTGGAGCAGCACCTAAACTGTTGGCTATTCCTCTGAGGGACCAGTTCATTGATGCTCTTGCTAGTGCAGAGCTGAAAGTGCAAGTGAAGCAGGCACGTCCCAGAAGCATGCAAGAAGCATTAGCCAGGGTTCAAGAATTTGAGTCCTATGTCATGTCCAGTACGTCCATTTTCAGGCAGGTTGTAGTGCAGGATTTGAGGCAAGAAAAGGATAGGTACATGAAGCAGAAAAATTTGAAGGATATTGGTGGTACTGTGAAAAGCCAGAAAATAAGAAAGGGGACTGCTACAAGTGGATGGGGGAACAAAAGACCTGAGGAAGTTGCTGGTTCTGCTGGAAGCTGGGACACAAGAAGGAGGATTGTTATAAAAGGAAGAAGGAGCAAGAACAGAGCAGTGGAAGGAAATACACAAATGTAACAAAAAGGTGTTGGACATGAAGTGAGGTGGGACACTTCTGTTCTGAGTGTCCAAAAGGAGGATAAAAAGAAGACTGCAGGACACCGGAAAAAAGCAGAAAACTAGTGCAGGGTGGTGTTAACCCGTCCAGTCCCGACCGTTTTTTTACCCAGCCTACCCCCAGATCCTGACCAATTTTCGACTTTTTGTTTTTTGGCTGAAACCTTCACTTTTGGTGAGAAACATCGAAAATTCAAAGTGAAATCGCGATCCTGAGGTAAAAAAATGTTGATACAGGTGTCACTCAACCTTACGTTTTCCTTCTTTTTCAGAGTACCTGGCTAAGACAACGAACTATGGAAGGGTTGAGCAATTCAAGCCACTTTAAATTACGTATTTATTTCATTTATTTGGTACGAATTTATGTGTAGTAAAAGTCTATAATGGTTTTCACACAATTATATAGGCGTTTATAAGCATTGTTCACTTACCCAAAACCCCAGTATATGGCACCTTCCTTTATGACATTACCACCTCATTACTTCTGTTTGTTTCTACCTCTAGCTTCTATGTTTCTTTGTCCTCCACCTCAGGAATCACTTTCACCGTGAATTTCGTCATTAGAGAGACCGTGGGTCAACATACCTATACTGGCTAGGTTACTGCTAACTGGTGAATTGCCCAGTGTGGGGGAGGGGGGGAAGGGGGGTTAGGAGGGGCCAGGCCGTATCCCCGCTTGACAGCAAGTAGAGGAAGAGCTCCCACATATGCCTACCATAAATCACCCGCGAATGTTGAAAAATGTGCACACAATGGGCCTTGCAATTGCATGACGTACGATGCACGTTGTTGGGTCTGCCCACAGTAAAAAGTAGCGACGTGCATCGTACGTCGATGGGACTCGGCGGGTTAAACAGCCAATGCAGAGGATGGCGCCAGCCCAACGGCAAGAAATGGAGGTGATGGAGAGTCTCCAAAGTCAAGGAGTGATAGTAAAGCCCAGCAGTCCTTGAGCATCGGCAGTGATTTGGTAAGGAAGATGGATGCCTCGGTAACTTGCAGTGTTGATTATCGAGCCCTGAATGAAGTGACAACAAAGTATGCATACCCTTTGACAAGGATTGATGGCATACTGGATGCTCTGTCAGGTGCCAAGTAGTTCTCCACCCTAAATATGAAAGCAGGATACGACCAGGTCAAGGTTCCAGGGAAGGACAAGGAGAAAACAGCCGTTTCATATGGGCGGGGTTTATGGTAGTTTAGTGATGCCAATTTGCCTATGCAATGCCCCAGCTACTTTTGAGTGTCTCATGGATTGTGTACTGGAAGGCCTGCACTCCCAGACAGCTCTCATCTATCTGGATGATGTAATTGTGTTTGGACGGACTTTTGACCAGAGGTGCTCAACAGGATCTGAGCAGCGCACCTCAAGCTGAATCCCAAGAAGTGCTACTTGTTCCAGAAGGAAGTGAAGTACCTGGAACACATTGTACATGAGGGCGGCATCTGTATGGATCCAGAAAAGGTGGCACCTGTGGAAAATTGATTCTTTCCAACTTGTGTGAATGAGCTATTGATTTTTCTGGGCTTGCTTATCTACTATCGGCGTTTTTGTCAAGGACTTTGCAACAATAGCTACACCTCTGCACAAGTTGTTGAGGAAGAAGCAGAAGTTTATGTGGACTGCAGTGACTCAGGCCTTCGATGAACTGATGCTTGTGTTGGCAAGCTCTCCAGTGTTACCGTACCCAGATGAGAGTCAGCCGTTCATCCCGGACTGTGACGCTAGTGACCAAGGTTTCGGTGGAGTCCTGTTACAGAAGAAGGATGACAAAGAGCATGTTGTGGCATATTACAGCAAGAAGCTCAGCCCACCATAGTGGAACTACTGTTTGACCCTTAAGGAACTCTTGGCAGTGATGAAGTGCCTTGATTTCTTCCATCACTACTTATATGGGCCTTACTTCATCATCAGGACATATCATGCAGCACTCAAGTGGCTGAAGACTTAAAGAATCCGGACAGGCAACTGGCATGCTGGCATGGGAAGCTGGACCAGCACAACTATGAGGTGCAGCACTGTCCTGGTAGGGTACATGGCAATGCTGACAGCATAACTCATTGGCCTTGTGACCCAGAGTACTAGCAGTGTAGTAAAGAGGAAGATCATAGCAAGAAATGCAGCCATGCTGCGTTGACGGCCAGAGTCAGCTGAAGAGGACCGTAAGAGGATGTACACGAAGGATGCCGATTTACAACCAGTGCTACAGTGGCTGCAGCAGAGTGCAGTGCGACCATCTTGGGAAGAGGTTTCCAGATTCAGCCAGATGACTCTGAGCTACTGGAGTCAGTGGGACCTTCTTCATTTGAACAACGGACTACTGGAGCTTTAGTAAGAGACACCCGATTGCCTTAGCAAGTATTGGCAACTGGTGGTTCCGAAGAAAATGAAGTCTGGGATCTTGGGATCTGGGAGTGAAGAAAGCACTAGGTCAGCTGCAACAGAGGTTCTACTGGACTGGCATGCATCAGAAGGCTGGAGAGTGGTATCAGGCCAGTATTGTTGTGCCAAGAAGGGGTCCAAGAAACGTGGCTGTGCCCCTCTTCAGCTGTACCAAGTCCGTCCACTGATGGAAAGAGTTGCGGTGAACATTGCTGGACCTCTGCAACTCACTGAAAGAGGAAGCTGGTTTATATATGTCGCCATGGACTACAACACAAAGCAGAAACCTGTGCCATCCCAGATCAAGAGGCTGAGATTGCTACCCAGGCATCGGTTGACCAGTTTCTCTGTCATTTTGAGAAGCTACAAGAGCTACATTCAGACCAGGGTAGAAACTTTGAGTCCGCTGTGTTCCATGAGTGATGCAGGTTACTGGGGATCAAGAAGACCAGGATGATTCTGCTAAGGCCACAGAAAGATGGGATGATGGAAAAATTCAACTGGACCCTGGGACAAGAATTGGCCACATACTGCGTAAAGGGAAAGACGGAATGGGACCAGAAATTACCCGCATTGCTGATGGCATATCAGTCTGCATCCCATGAGTCTACCAACTACACCCCTGCAAAACTGATGCTGGACCACGTGTTATGTGTACCAATTGACTTGTTAACCCCTCATGGGCGGTCGACTTATCAATTATACGACCCTGTGGGATGGCATATTTTCAGAAAAATAAAGTATCAAAGGGTAAGCCTAAACATGCATTAATCGATGAAAATGGATGAAAAACGAAGGTAAGAGGTGTTACTTCCCTGGTAATACGTCTCTACTGGCTGTAGGAGGAGGAGGGGAGGAGTGAGGGAGAAGCACAGGCAGGCAGCTTTTTACCATGCACCCCTGGTACTCATTTTCTTTTTCTTTACCAGTGAACACTAAAATTATCATTTATGCATTCTTTACATTGTTCAGTGTCTCGAAATCTTATGTATGTGTTTTCTATTTTACTTGAACATTTACAGCATTAAAACTTACTTATGTATATTCTGTTTTACTTGAACAGTTGTAACACTACAATTTATGTAAGTATACTCTATTTTACTTGTTTCAAGGATTGGGTGGGTAGAAGGCTGGACGGTAAGTGACAAGGATGCCATATCACCTAATTTCACAAATAAATTAGGACAGAAAATGGTCAGACGTTACATAATGATGCTCGCCTCCAAATGCA
>JAGKTI010007723.1:0-35912 GCA_018397915.1 Birgus latro | reverse complement strand
GTGTTTGCTGTTGATTAGAAAGTGTGAGGGGTGTTTGCCGTTGATTAGAAAGTGAGAGTCACGAATAGCAGCTGTAAAGGGCAGAACACCTACTCCACAGTATTGAGCTGTGCCATTCATCAAAATTTCAGAAATGATGATGTCACCTGCAAGTCCTGTATAGGTAGGAATAAAAATTTGAGTAGATGTATTTTTGTAATTTACCACGGAACTAAGGGCAGGAAAAGGTGACCTGTAGCAATCAAAGGCTTATATTTACCTTTATCCTGTTTTATGTACATGGGTGTTAAAAGTTGTGAAGGAAGTGATAAAAAGTGGATATATAACAAGACTTCTGTTTTCCTTTCTCCTGCTTTGTGTACACAGGTTTCAAAAGTCATGAATGAAGTGTATCGTCAGTATAACCGGCACCAGTCCCCCTGTGTGGTGCTCAATCTGCGTCTGGGCCAGTCCCTCGTGGACGTTAACCTCACTCCAGACAAGCGACAAATCCTGCTGGCTCCAGAGAGACTCATACTGGCCACAGTGAAGGTCTGGGGCTTTCATACTCAGTGTTACCGTACCTTTTTTACTTTCATGACCTAAAATTGTTATTTCTCCATCTTGAACCCTGATTTGTAACAACAGATTAACAGTAGAATATAATGCTAACATCAGAAATGTATAAAGGGTGTAGAGCTGCAGCATCATTTTATTTGGCTATTGCACTTCATAAAATATACTACAAATGGTTCAAATTTGGGCCAAATTAAGGTGAAAGAACTATAGTATCTCATGTCTCATATGCCCAGGTCCTCTAGAGTTAAAGGTGTTATAGGATTTTTTATAGAGTTTGTTTAGTTTTTTCTTTATGATTTGTGGCTGCTTTCAAACCAAGTACTTTGTGTAGAATCATCTCATTCATACACCAGTGCTCAAAGGACGGGTTAGCTGCCCTCACCCCACCTCTCTTTCCACGTCCTTAGTTTCCTTTTTATAATGTGCTTTAGAAAACATTGGTATTGTGCATTAGCTTGGGAAAGAAGGATGAGGTGGAGAGGTATGCGAGAGAGGGGAGGGTTGGAAAGAGGGGAGCTGTAGGTAGATAAATGGTGGTAATGATGCTGATCCCTTTTGCAGACGTCCCTAATTCGGCTGTACGAGAACATCCCGTCAACATACAATGTCAACAACTCCCCCCTGGCCACCCTCACACCTCGACCAGCCCAGCCCACACCCTCTCCGTCCACAACCACCACACCCAAGCTCTCAGCCCTCACCCAGAGGTTTGGTCGCAACTCCACCACTTCCCCTGGCCAAGACTTATCCCCACTGGCTCTCAAACGCCCACTCTCAGACACACCCAAGGCTCCTGTGAATAAACGTAAGAGCTTGTGTGTGTGTGTGTGTGTTTGTAGATGGTATAGTGCATTCATTCTAAACTGGCCGACTCTTAACCTCTTTCAGCTCAGTTTGTTGCCAGGTATAGTCAGATGGGAAGGTTGATTTGAGCACTAACCCAGGAGACTCATTTTTGCCTCATAACTAAGGCTTAGTCAAAGTTCGGGGAATGAGGCCATTGTTTTAAAGTTGTGGTAGTGGCCCAGTTGTGTTGTGGTAGGAGTAGTGGTAGTGGTGATGGTGTTGGTTGTTGTTGGTGTTGGTAGTGGTGGTGGTAATGTGGATAATTTTTTTTCTCTCTCCCTTTTTTTTTTTAATGATGATGATGGTGATTATGATGAAATGTAAGATTTCTTTTACTTTTATGCTTCCCATTTTTCCTCTCCATATTTCTTGATCTTACACATTCCTTTTTTGTGGGAAGTGGAGTCATTATTATGATGGTGATGATGAAATATACTGTTGATAACAATGACATTGGTGAGTAATTATGATGATTTTAGGTATCCTCATTTTCTGTTTTCCCAGAGCCCAAATTGATGTCATTCTTCAAGAGGAATTTCTCCGAGACAAAAAAACCCGAGTCCGACAACTCCCTCACCAGTGCGACTCATGGCATTGAAGGAACAGCATCTCAGACTGGCCACAACACCCAGGACACACAAGACACAGGCAAGGAGGTTGATGGGACAGAAATAAGTGGAGCAGATTCCTTGTGTTTGATGGAAGCCGAGATTGAGGAAGAAGTGAAAGATCTGGATGTGTTTGGCTCAAATGACACACCTGATAGTATAAGTGGTTTGTGCTCCGGTGTTGATGATGCTAGTGTAGAGGTGAATGGAACTTTAGTAAATAGCAGCTTTGTAAATGAAGATGGTGATGTAAATAGCAGCTTTGTAAATGAGGATGGCAGCTTTTTAAATGAGGATAATTGTGTAAACAGCAGCTTTGTAAATGAGGATAGTGGTGTAAATAGCAGCTTTGTGAATGAGGATAGTGGTGTAATTAACAGCCATGTAAAAGAAGATGGTAAAATCAGTGGGGATGCTATAATTGCTGACAGTGAACCAAACTCCCAGTTGGACGTCAAACATGACACCAGAAAGCTAAGTGAGAGCAGGTTAGAAAATGGCTGTCTGGATACCCACACCCATAATAGTGTGATGGGAAGTGGAGCTAAAGGTTTACTGTCTCGTTTTGCATCATCGTCTTCCCTCTCGTCAAACAGTAGCACCTCAGATGCTAAAGCTACTAATGGCACGACAGGAAGTGGGACTAAAGGATTGCTCTCTCGTTTTGCATCATCGTCCTCGCTTCAGTCGTACACCACCTCCTCGCCAAACTGCAAAAGAGCCCACAGTGCAACCAGTGACTTTCTAAACAGCCTGGCCAGCAAACGATCCAAGGTTACAAACAAGACCACAGAGGGCAGTCCATCTAGTCAGTCTGTAAACCTGAGACTAGATTCCTCTCAGAGTGCTTCAGAAGATGGTGTGGAAGTTATGTATGAGAAAATTGGCCTTACAGCATCATCAGGCATGGAACACAGTGGTGAAAATGATGTATTAAGTGGAAATGATAGTGTCCAAGACCCCACTGATGGAAATAAGAAAAAAGTCATCCTGTGTGAGGAGTACAATGCCGGTGAATTCACAGAGAGTAGACGATGTAAGCGGGTGGAGTTTGACATCGAGACCCTAAAGACCAAACTCTCGCAGACAAAGGAGAGGAGGCGAGAGGGTGGAGATCCTAGGAGGAGGTTCCGTGCCAAGATCTCCCCCTCAGACAACACGGCAGCTGAGGACGAGCTTAAGAGGGAGATTAGCAAGGAGATGTTTGGTGAGGTGAGGATGAGGATTTTGTTTGTGTAATTCATTCACCATAACTTGGAAATTTTTGTACTTTTTTTGTTTCTTTTCTGTAGCTCCGTGGCAGAACACAATATATCAACTTGGCAGAGATTTATCCCTTTTGTAGTTGATTTTCCTTACCCCAGTGGCAGGATAATAAAGTACAATGGCTCTGCATCCTTCCCATAGTATTGCTTCATGTTGTAGTTATATGATGGTGATTATTTTTGTACCTGTGATTAGTTAGGTTGTTCTTTTTGCCTCTTTCACTTTTTTACCCACCTTCTTTTCTCTCTGAATCCTCCCCCCTCCTTTTCTCGACCTTCTCACCTCTCTCTTTCTCTCCCCCCTCCCCCTATCTTTCTTTCCCCCTCCCTCTCCCTTTCTCTCCCCATTCTTTCACTTTCTTATCTTTCCATGCTCATCTCCCTTTTCACCTCCCTCCTCCCTTTTATTTTGCTTTTTCCCCTTCAGTCTTTCTTTATTTTCCCTCCTCCTTATCCTTTCTCTTCCCTCCTCTTCCTTTCCTTCCTCCTCCTCCTCTTCTCCTCTCATCTCTCCTTCTCCTCTCATCTCCTCCTTTTCTTTGTGTCTCCTTTCTTCTCCTTTCTCCCTCTTTCCTCCTGCTTATCCTTTTCTCTCCCATCCCTCACAATCTCCCATTCTCTTTAATAGATGGAGGTGCTGGGTCAGTTCAACCTTGGCTTCATCCTGGCTCGACTCGGCTCAGATCTTTTCATCATCGACCAACACGCGACAGATGAGAAATACAACTTTGAGACCCTCCAGCGCACATGCATCCTCAACACACAGCGTTCCGTCGTACCCCAGAGACTCGAACTGACAGCGGCAAACGAGGCCATATTGCTTGAAAACATGCCAATCTTCCGCAAAAATGGGTTCGAGTTCTGTGTTGATGAGGAGAGGCCAGCAGGTCGCAGGGTGAGCATCGTGTCAAAACCATACAGCCGAGGGTGGGAGTTCGGGAAAGACGATGTGGAGGAGTTGCTATTTTTGCTCTCAGAGGCACCGGGAGTGGACTGCCGTCCATCACGTGTCCGGGCCATGTTTGCATCGCGTGCGTGTCGGTCAGCAGTAATGATTGGCACGGCGCTGACAAATCGGCAGATGACACGGCTCCTTCGACACATGGGTGAGATGGAGCATCCGTGGAACTGCCCACACGGACGACCCACCATGCGACACCTACTCTGCCTTGATATGATTGCCTCTCCAACCTGACTTCTTAGCTGAATAAAATCATCTAACATTACTAAGAGTAGAATAAGAACTAAAAAGAATTATACAGTATAGTACTCATCCCACACAGCTGTTATGGTACATGGGGAAGGTGGAGCAGCCATGGAACTGCCCCATATAGATGACCCACCATACAATACTTACCCTCTTGAAATGATTACCAGCTTACATATCAGACATACGGTTGCTAAATCTCCTCAGCTGAACAAAATTGTGTTGATAGGCAATATTAAGATAAGAAGTGTATCATTTGGGGGAAGGAATAGCTCCTGTCTGCGTGACCTCCCTTGCATAATGACCATAGTGAAGCCAGGCAGTACTGTGTATAATAAACTGTGAATGGTAAAGAAGAAGATAAACTGTGGGCTGTATACTTGCGGGGTAAGGTGGCTCCCTAGTACGTCAGGTGGATTGATGGTCGTGCAGTGCATGTGGGTTTGAACTGCAAGAGGTGACTGGAATGTTATGTAATAATGAATAACCATCATAGTTTAGATGATTTTCTAATGCATCTTCTTCATACTTAGGACATGTTCATCACTTTACTTCACATTTAGAGCATGTTCATCACTTTTCTTCGTGTATTACACTTAGGTCATGAGTGTCACTTACCTTTGTACTTCACACTTAGGTCATGACTGTCGCTTACCTTCTGGAGGCATCTTATCAGATGAGAGTCATATATAGGTAGAGAAATACAGTGTATCAAGCTTCTCTCTTCTTAGGAAGATTAGCCAGCAGCCAGCAGATGAGAAATATAAGTGCAGAAGTGGAATATTAGATAAACTTCAGTCCTTTATTCATTGTGCTTTACTGTTTTTATCAAAGTTCTTTGTTTTAGTGAGATGTAATTGCTTAAAATGGAAATGATTGAGTTTTTAAAGATTTTACATGAATGAGAATTTGTGTGGATAATACCAATTAGTGCTGGACTAAGGAGTCAATTTGGTTCTGAAATTACAGTACAGGATATATATTAACCAATATTGTTATATATCTCAATTGTCTTCTTTCCAATTTGTAATAAGTGAATTTCATGAACAAAAATTTTGGTGCATGTTTTTCACCATGAAGTGCATATATTGTTATCCAAAATAGAATACAGTATTATATGTATCATGTGTGCTTTGTATTGGTGAACAAGCATATGTTATAGGCATGTACAGTATTATGAAGGGTTAATAAGTAGTTTTAGTAATGTTTGTTATGATTTTACCTTTATGGCTGGCTGGATTTTTTTTTTTTTTTTAATATGTTAATATATGGGTTGCCAGAGGGTTAGTGCCCCTCCCCGTAAAATGACTATAACGCAAAGGACCACCGTTTGTGGGATTTAAGCGTCTGGCAATAGATAGATAGATTGTTTTCAGGGAGATTTTAGAGGTGAATTTGTGGCCCTCATTACCCTCTCCATTTCAGCTTGGTAGTCTAGTGATTAGGACACCCCTGTCAGAGTGATGGTCATGCTTAGGAATTCCCAAGAGGAGAATGGATGGTTTTTGATCATGTAATGCTATCAAGGGAAGTAGGCTGGTCATCTACCCTTAAATGAACTGGAGCAAGATAGCCTAGATCTATTCTCGTACAACTTGAAGGGGATAATACTGGAACTGGTTGGCTTCCTGTTATTTTTTCTATGCTGGGACATCGACTTAATTTAAATACTAAGTTGTGGGTGCATGAAATATGATGAGTATAAGTTTAATGTAGTACGAATGAGTCTTCTTGGTTAGTACTCAAATCAACCTTCCATAATTGTTGCTAATCAGTGCAGCCAGGAATTGTTAGGAATATTCATCAGGTTAGAACATGCACTACAGGCATGCATCTTGATAGTTTCCCATTTTTGTGCTTTCCCTTTCTGTGTTTATGGATCTTTCCTCACCCCAAGATACTGAGTTGAGGTGACGTCATGGGGTGATGCCGACATGACCAGGCGATGAAGCTGCCTGGTTATACATATGTCCCTCAACTCCTCTCCCAGGAGGAGGCTGGTGGACTGTAGGAGAGTATCTTCAGTCTCTAGTTCACCAGATTCATGTTCAGATGAGCCTGGGGTAGCAACTGTGGAAATAACTAACTCACTTCATCTTTTAAGTTGAAATTATGGTCAAGATATAAATGATGGTGCTTAATACATTTATGGCCCTTTTCACAGGACATTCTGTAGGGACTTGTAGTTCAAATTGTGTTATCCATTCCCATCCCACTGATGTGCTGTGGAGCACACAAACACAGTCACTTTAAAAGATTTCAACAGAGGTGAATGATGATAAGGACATGAAATGGCTAAAGGTAAAGGTGGGACAGATGCCATAAGGCACTTGTCCATGGTGCACATCATTGCAGGTTTGTCCCTTGAGTCTGTAGCAGGTTATTTACCCTTTATCCTGGGATACATGACCACTATAATCCAGGTTACCACAATTACTTTACCATCCAATTACCATAGGTGCTCAGTTTATCTACCATCCCCCAGAGGGTGGATGGGCCTATGAATCTAGTGCTACCAGTTGCCTGCAGCAGGATTAAAACCCTGGCGCTGTTTGGCCGCCTGGGCAGGAATGAGAGGGAAGGAGAGAGAATAGGGTGGAGAGATATGTGAGGGGTGTGTGAGTTGGAAGGGGGGCAGCCTAATGGCAGAGGTCAGGGTGACATGGCTATGTTTAACTTGGTCCCCCCTTGCTAAATGCATGGATGGAATGTCCATTCTTATTCTTTGTGTAAAAAGCATCTTGTACTATACTTTCCCCTCATAGTTCGGGATTTTTGCAGGAAAAAGAAAACACGTGTGTACCAATGAAAGACTTGTACGAAATAAGTAAATAACTAAAGGTAGTGAAGTCGAGAGAGGGAGTGGTGTCGTTTTGGTTGGTGCCCATCACTGACCGACCCCATACGACCCACTGATAAGGAGGTGCGATATTTTAGGTTGTGGCAAGTGCTGCCATGCTGTACTTCTACACTGCTTTGAGGCTACTTCTCACTCTTATTTGTAATGTATCTTATCATTCATTTACATTTTATCGCACACTATAGCTAACATTTGCTAATGGGCGTGTAGGTGGACACGCACGGACTCACCACTGACTGTATATATCTTTGCTGAAGGTGTGTGGAAAGACCCGCCATCTTTTGTTGTATAATCATTCGGTATACCTTTACAGCAACAAATTCTTTCACCACTAATCCCCTTTCCACTTACACGACCAAAGTCACCACCTCATTCACACATCTCATCCCATTCCTTTGTCTTAACTATAAACTTTCTCCTGAACTTGATTCACCCTTTTGGTATTTTATTACGTATTCCCAATGGGCTTATTATACTTAATTTCTGCCTTGTTTGTGTTACCCATACAATCTGTCATTATCGAGGGCGTAAACTTTTGCCATGAATGAACCGCACCCCTTGTATGATAACCTGCAGTTATTAAATGGACCTTAATTTTGACTAACATTTTGAAATTCAATATTCTGAAGCTCAGTTAATGCATGAACACCCTTGAATTGAACGCTTAGACTTAAAACAGATGTAGTATGATTTAATTTAATGATGATTTCTATACATATGTCAAGTAAACAACTTGGCAACAAACCTACACACAAACGTAAACAAGCGTCAGGTCCCATATTTCACCAGCATTATAAAATATCAGTAAAGTTTTAACATTTTCAATAAATGTACAACTTTTTAGCCTGATTCCATATATACATTGTTTCCATGGTGTACAGGGTTATCTATATATATGTGCTAGAGACAGATTTTCAGTAATTTCAGTGGAATTGGAACAAGTACATGAAGAGGAAATAAGGAGTCGTGTTGCTGAGAGCTGAGGAAGGTGCGGCGAGAGCGTTTATTTATTTTTTTACGATTGTTGCCGTAACAACATTAAAGTAAGTATATTGGCATATTGTGGTCGAAGAAGGAGGTACATTAGTTATATTCTAGGTCAAAAATGTATAAACTATCATACTGGAATGGTGATAATGGTGAATGAACATGCATGATCTCAGGTGTTTTAACAGAAGAAACTTCGTAAGGGTATCGGTGTGGCTGTTAGTATTGTAATATCTAATGGTGATGTCTGTTCCTATAACCATTACTTTCATCTCAGTGTAGGAGGATTGAAAAATGTTTATAAGAAACAGCTGTATATGTTTTAACCTTGACTGATTTCTGTGGTGATTGAGTTCTAATGATCGCTTGTAGCTGTTAAGGTTAAATGGTGCTTCCCATTACTGTCGCTGTTATTTGCATCTCAGGATAGGCAGATAATTGTGAGAAGTATTTATAACCAGTAGCAGTGTTTTTGTGCCCTTCATTGATTCCTGTATTAAATTGTGTCCATAAATTCCTGTGAAAATTCAATGATTTTTGTTAATATGGCAGTCAGTATTCACATCTCAGTAGGCCTGTAGGAGGATAATTTTGAGAACATTGGTATATACAAGCAACAGCTGTGTAATGTTTTGTGACCTTGAATGCCTTCTGTTATGATAAAATGGCATTCCCTCCTCTAGGTTAGTTGTGTATTATTAATTTAGCTCCTATTTGTAACTTAGTATGTGAAGATAATTAAGGAATATGCATAGGCAGTAACTGTTTGGGTAAATGTATAAAATGATGTTTCCCCAGTCATGATGTTTGTGTCATGAGTGTTATTAAGTCTTGCATGGAGACCTACTGTATTTCCTCAGCTACTTTCATAACTTCATCTTAGTGCCATTCCTGTACTGCATTTTTTTACCAGTTGGCTTCAGACTTGGCACAGTTATTTTGTTGACAAAAACCCTGAGACTTTTTTTTTTTTCCACTTCACTTCCCACACCATAAAATAATAGCTCCCATTTTGTACCACAGTAAGAGTTTTCTTTGTAACTCACTTTAGTATTGTAACATTCACAAAACTATATTACTGTATATGTAACAATATTACCGGTGGTCATTAGCATGTTTTGTTTACAGTACGGTGCGCACACGCGGGCAGAGTGAAGTTTGGTCGTCCAGGAGTGGAGGAGTTGGAGGAGGAGGAGGAGGGGGAGGGGGAGGAGGAGGGGTGGGAGGGGGTGGAGGGGGGCCGGTGCGAGGTGGAGGGCGTGTGGTTGGGGTCGGCCGAGGAATGACCAAACCCACACATCGGGAACAGGTACGTGATTAATACTGATGTATTTGGCTTATGTTCATGTCCTACATTTTTCACACACAAGTACACTCCATTATTGACTGTTCTCTCTGAATATCTATAGAGACTGAATGACTGTTTTGTGGTAGGTGGGGGTGCCTATCATCCACTCACTGGATGTAGTGCTCTCTTCAGGTGACTGCATCGAAAGGAAAGCCTTATGGTTGCCTGTAACTATTCTGTGCTGAGTGGTATCCATGTAACCAAAGAATGCCTGGTGATGGTGAGGGTTAAGGCACTCGGGATGCAGCCTGTAAGGGGTTGCATCTGTTTGGTGGCTGGGGTTTGAGAGTGAGAGACTGACAAGGAGAGTGTATGTGAGTGAGGTGGAGGGGGGGAGAGGGAAGGGGAGGCCAAGGATGAGATGGAGGGATGGAGTGGAGGGGTATATGAGAGAGGGGGGGTGTGAGCTGGGAGCAGGGCAATGAAATGGCTGGACACAGGGGGACATGGAGGCGATTTGTTTGTGGCCACCCCTTATGGGATTAAGGCATCTGGCAATGGATAAATAGATAGGTAATACCACTCAGGGGCAAGTGAGGCGGGTCATCCTTACCTTAAATGTCGAGACTGAGTAGCCCAGGCCCGGGCCCCTACACTCCTGATGGGACAAAGAAGGATTGGATGATGATGGTGGTGGTGATGATGGTGTCAATGATGATGATAATGGTGATGATGGTGCTGGTGGTGGTGGTGATGATAATGCTGCTGCTGGTGGTGATGATAATGCTGCTGCTGCTGATGATGACAACAATATTTCATTCTGTTTCTGGTCGCAGGTCACAAACACAACCGGTTGGATGGTTCAGGCAGGTGGTGGCGGTGGCGGTGGTGGACGAGGGAGTATGGAGGCCAGTGTGGGTGGCACGGGGCTCCCCTCCTCCCCAGATCATCTCGACTCTGTTGCACACGCCATCTCACAGGAGCTCCTTGATGATGCCATTCTGAGTGAGTTTGTGTGTGTGTATGTGTATGTGTGTGTGTGTGTATGTGTGTGTGTAGGTAATGACTGGTGGTAATTCTATCTCTGCGTATATTTTTTTCTCATTTTAAGACCTGCCCTTGCCATTTATAGCTGAGGGATTAGTGTTAACCCCCTCAGTGTGGTGATGTACTTTTATTTTATTCTCCCTTGCTTTCTTGAGATGATTTTATTCAGCTTTAGCACTGAAGGAGTTGACTAAGGCAGTAGTGACCTTCTCTAACTTGAAGTAGTCCCGAAGCTGAATGAAAATGTTTGGCAGCAGCAAGAGGGAAAAAAAGAAATACAGTATTTCATCAGATGGAAGGGGTCATTGATGATGATGATGATTATGATATTGTCAGGTGTCAAGGGAAACTCCATTCAGCATCACTGTTGGGCAGGTGTAGTCAGAATAGAGGGTTGACATGACTAGCAACCAAGATCATAACTAAAACTCAATACTTTGTACTTCTTGCAACTCTGACTTTGTACTAAATGTGAGAGTTAATGTGAGAGGTGATGACAAACAGACTATAGTAAGTTTTATTTATTTATTTATTTATTTATTATTGTTATTATTATTTTTGTGTGGCAGGCGTGGTGTTTGAGGTGCACCAGAGTGTCAAAACAGGCCTTATGATGCTGGAGTTGGGTGCCGTGGATGAGGAGCACAAATTTCTCCAGGTGGGTCACGTGTCTCTCATGTTGCTTTCGTTTTCAGCTCACAAGAAACTGGTGTTAGAGCTCTTTCACATTAACCCAGCCCAGACTTTCATAATTTTTCAGCTTATTTCATGTAGAGCAGTTACAGAATTTGACAGCAATTTGCCCTTATATAGCACTTCATTGTGATTAGGATCATATTCATCTGTTAATCTCCTTTTGAATTACAATGCTGTATTGTATTTCCCACATTAAAGAAAAAAAAATGTGATAGCAGCGAATCATGTGGCTAGGGTTTGGTTGCTGTACATTTGAATACTTAAGGGTAGGTGACTGGCTAGTGACCCTGGTGACATTGCCTGATTATAAAAAATCCAGTGGTTTCTTTGGGCTTCACAAATAGCCATAGTACAGGATTGTCTCTTCAGGTGTAGGTGATAAATTTAGGATGTACAGGACAGTATTTAAGTTGTGTAGACATTGATATACAGTACAGTACACTGTACTATGATGTTAAACTTGATAAACTTATATTTAATGGTACAGTCCAATACTATACTGGTATAGACTTAGGATAGACAGCTCTGTGCTATAGTTATATTGACTTAAGATGTACGGAATAGACAGCTCATTGCTATAGTGATATTGACTTAAGATATACGGTACACGATAGACAGCTCAGTGCTATAGTGATATTGACATAAGATATACAGTACCATACAGATTGACTTAAGATATACAGTACAGTACAGTGGCTCTCACCAAGTCATTTTATGAAACGGAAGAAATCCTTTAGCTGTGCAAAGAACTGTTTGATGGCAACATTAAACTTAAAATGTGGATGATGATGATATAATGTAATACCTTAGTGACTGTCACTAGTTATTTAATGTAACAGAAATCTGTTAGCCATGGAAAAAGGTGTATGATGGATAATGTGATGCAGCTAAATTTGTAATGTTGTTTTTCAGGTAAATGCTGAGGGTCTGGATGTGTTTGGTCAGGCCCCCATTAAGAAGCAACATGAGTGTGTGTGTCCCAGCTGTTCTCGTAACCTGGCAGCCTCAAGGTAATGATAAAATGCAGGGTGGTCCTTACGTAACTCCTCTTCCACTCCACCGGGTGATTTGCTATGGAGACGGCTCAGCGTTATCGGTGTCTTCCCTGCATTATTTATTAATTTCTTACTCCCATTGCCAATCCAGCAACACAAATTTCCACATGCACCTCTCACGCCACACGTGTGCAACTTACTCTCGTACTCCTGTACCTGTGCATGAAGCAGTGGGTGGGGGTAGGTCATTTCTCCAGGGACAGAAAGGGGTGTTCCTTGACCCTTTGGATCAAGGAACACCCTTTCTGTCAGGCTGCAACTCATCGTGCATGGCTTTTCCTTTTGCATCATCATCATCATCATCATTCCCCTGACACCCCAATCCCCTTGCACTCAGGTTCGCACC
Organism: Birgus latro; assembly: GCA_018397915.1. Classification (NCBI taxonomy): domain Eukaryota; kingdom Metazoa; phylum Arthropoda; class Malacostraca; order Decapoda; family Coenobitidae; genus Birgus; species Birgus latro. The sequence goes on along the minus strand of JAGKTI010007723.1, from coordinate 23,149 downwards.
ACACCTAGAGAAGTGTCTGGGCATGGGCCGCAATTCGTCCCGCATCGCCTCTCGTCGCATCCAGAACTCCACCAAGGAAAACAGCGGGCACCACCACTCCTCAGCAGCGGCCAGCGATGACGACGACGACGATGACTGGCTGATGGACCGCAAACGCAAGAAGAGGGACAAGAACTCGCCACGGAGGTCCAAGAATGCCAAGGTGGGTGGTGCAGTGGGGTGAGGCCCTCCAGTCAGATTTAGTACACAAGGGTGTATGTCTGAGGAGTGATTGGCATGTATTTGCTCACCTAGAAGTTCCAAGAATGTTTAGATGGGTGTTACAATAAGACAGGTGTTAGAGACGGACAGCTACAGTGGATGTTAGAATGCTATGATTGGTGTTAGTAACTGAGAGATAGTTGATGTGATATTCCCTCTCATACTTAATACTTTGCCCTTTATGGAACGTGTTAGAATGCTTCACTCTAATCTTAAATGTCAGGACCAACTAGCTTAGCCCCGGGCTCCTATGCTCCTCATGGGGCAATGTAGGATTGGATGATGGATGGATGGATGGTTAGAATGCTAAGATTGGTGGTAGTTATTGAGGGATAGTTGATGTGGTGTTCCCTCTCATAGTTAATACTTTGTCCTTTATGGAACGGTTTCCTGATACACGCAGAGATCAAGGGTGGGCCTTCTTGCTTTGTTGATGTATTGCAGTAGCCTCATGTCCTTCATATTGCTTCAGATGCCTGGTGACCTAGTGTGTTAAAGCTCTCCAGTTGGATGCTTGTTTAAGGGTTCACATTTAAGAAGTGGCTGGGGTGTGTTGCTCCCATAGTACCACTCAGGGAAGAGGATCTAGTCACTCTCACCTTAAATGTCTGTGTTGATTAGCCTATCCTTGGACCCCCTATGCCCCTGATGGAGTAATAAAGGATTGGTTGATGGATGAGTGATACAAGATACATTCAGCCCTGGTGGTCTAGTGATTACCCCATATAGAGTAAGAGTCTTCTGTAGGTTCCATTCCCAAGGAGTAAAGGGAGGCTGGTCAGTCATGTAATGCCATCAGGGGAAGTAGGCTGGTCATCTGCCCTTAGATACATTGGACTGTGGTAATCTAGCCTTGGACCCCTACATTGCAGGGTATATAAAGTGGGATTTGGGGTTACCCTTTGTGTGTGTGTGTGTGTGTGTGTGACAGTGTTTTTGTAATTGTAAAGGACATCTAAAAAAGACAGTTGCAGAAATAAAATATGCATGGAGTGGGCAGAATAAGAAATAGTGTCATTCACCAAAGAACTGACATGGGGAAAACTGTTGCTTATTGGGTAAAAGAGAGGCTCCTTGGCTTGTATGGTCTGGGAAGAGTGGAAAATGTTATTTATTCATTTATTATTTTCTGAAATGTAAAATTGTATCATGCAGTTCATATCCTAACCACACTACTCTCTTCCCTCTCTGTGCTTCCCATATTTGGAATTGGTGAGTAAATTGTGGCAGCTCTCATTTTTTTTTGCTTTTCATTTGCCCTAAGAGGAGTGGGAATGAGTTATTTAAGAGGAGTGTGTGTGGTGTTAAATTGACAGACAGACAGACAAATGAGGAAGTGAGGAGCATTGTGGTGTTGATGTGGATATGCTGGAAAGAGTTAGGAAAAGTACCCTGAGATGGTTTGGTCCTGTGGAGAGAGAGAGATTGACTAGGAGAGTGTATGTGAGTGGAGTGGAGGGGGAGAAAGAGAGAGGTATACCAAGGATGAGGTGGATGGAGTGGAGGGGTATATGAGTGAGGAAGAGGTGAGAAGAAGGAGGAAACTGAGGATGAGATGAATGGATTAGTTGGAGAGATATGAGTGAGGGATGTGTCTGTGTGTTAGGGAAAGGGCAGCCCGATTGCAGAGGACAGGGCGACGTGGAGGCGATTGGTTTGGCTGTACATAGATAGATAAAAAGATGAAAATGTGTGAGCTTGAAGACAATACCATCAGTAGCTTGAGTGCAAATGTTGGTGGTGGCAGTGGTGATGGTGATGATAATGATGATGATAATGATGGTAATGATGCTGTTCCTTACCCATCCAGATGAAGCTTGAGGGTAGTGTTGGCAGCAGTGTTGGTGGTGGCAGCGGTGGCAATTCAAACTTTGGAGCAAGTGCCGAGACCACCCTGGCGCGAGGTACCCCAGAGGAGAAGCGTGCCATGTTGCGTCAGATCTGCGGCGTGGTGTCAGAACACACCCATAAGATGTGCACACGGTCACCCCGATGTCCACAGCACTCACACCAACAACGCCAGGCTGTACGAGACCAGGTATGGACGTGTAAAGTAATTCCTGCTTAACCCCCTCCATCATAGAATATATTTTTATAGTTCAGTTTCTAACCCTTTCAGTCTAATGATTTTTTGTATAACTCAATATCAAAGTAAACAATAAACTGAGGTATTAATTTGATGGAGGGATGGATTGGAGTGGTATATGAAAGAGGAAGGTGTAAGTTAGGAGGAGGGCAGTGAAATGGCAAGGGACAGGGTGGCATGGAGGTGGTTTGTCTGTGGCCACCCCTTACAGAATTAAGGTGTCTGGCTGTAGATAGATAGATAAATAAATAAGAGATACTGGTAGATAGATTATTGTTTTCTATAACTCACTAGCAAAGTAAACAATAAACTGGTGTTATTGATGTTGTTGTGATCCCTATCTGACCTGAACTCTTTTTCACAGATGCTGAATGGGCAGGGTACATCAGACCACCCTCGGCCAGGGTCCCAGGAAGGGGGGCGGGGTAGTGGTCTGGCTGGGGATGCTGAGGACATCCAGGTGGACATAGATGGCCTAGATGAGAGTGGACACCTTCCCTGGGACCCGGACCACTCCAACACCACCTCACCCGCCGACTCTACTTCGACCAACAACTCCACCTCGTCATCCACACTTGCCAAGAGGAGTACCAAGACTAAGAAGAAGTCGTCAAAGTCATCCAAGAGTTCCAGCAGCAGTCACGGGTCTATACTGGACTGAGACAAGAGGAAGAGTAGTAGAAAGTGATGACAGTATATTCAGGAAAGAGTAGGAAGAGGAAGAGGAGTGTTTGCTAGAGTGGGAGGGGTGTGTAAGGATAGGTTAAGAGTAGGAAGAGGAGTGTTTATGAGAGTTAGAGAGGAGTGTGTGAGGATAAGGTAAAGAGCTGGAAGAAGAGAGGAGTTTTTGTGAGTGTTCCAAGAGGTAGAAATGCATTGAAGATGATGATTATGAAAAATTACTTGGAATCCTTACACATCGTCATCCACACTTGCCGAACACTCCATTAATATTAAGGCTGCGTCAACACCAGATGCTTACTGGTTGCGTGGTTGCAGCTGGGAGTTCTGCTTTGCTGTAAAACCCATCGAAATTCTGACCAACGCCTGCCTGGATCCAGTGGGGCAATTAGTATGACTTGATGATGCTGAACCCCTACAAACACCTGTCCACACTGTCCACACTTGCCCCCACCAGCACAAATTTTTGGTGTGGATGCAGCCTATGAATATGTCAGAATCAATAAAGAGTTTAATCAGTGGCCATTGCTTGATCTTGAACTGAGAGAAGAGGCAAAATAGTGAAGAATTAAATTAGAAACTGTGATATTGGACTAAAGGAAGAGAAAATGTTTATGAAAAATAAAGACTTTGGAAAGGATGTGGGACTGTAGCATTGTCTAATTGCTGTGGAAAGGATATAGAGCCATAGCAGTGTTTTGCTGTAGAAAGGTTGTTGAGTCATAGCACTGTTTTATTGCTATGGAAACTATACAGAGCCGTAGCACTGTCTCGTTTTGTCACTAACGTGGGAAATAAGCTGCAAAAGGACAAAAATCCCAGAAGTTAAGATGAACACACTACAGGTACTGATGGAACTTCCTTACCTCAGCCAAAACAGGAGAGCTGTTAGCTCCAGTGAAGTATTACTCAGAATGATTGTCAAATAAGGTTATACAGGATGGCCTATATACTGTATATCACTCTTCTTCACTCTGCCTGGCAATTTCTCGTGTGTTGCGGGGATGGTTCAGTCAGTGTTATCATTGACCTGCATCATTTATTAGTTTCTTAATCCCACTACCACATTCATGCCCATGCCAGCAGACCAAGCCATTTGCAGCTCAGATATTGCCAAATGATTTTTTAGTGGAGTGATATTCAGAGACTACCCTGTATATCAAGGTGCTGGAGGGGGTTGCCTTCATGTGGTGGCATTGATATAACTGGTTGGCTGAACTGCTCCATTATAGAGACATCCCTCACCTCCTTCCCTATCCCCATCAAGGAGGATGGTGGACTGCTGACTAGTGATTTCAGCCTGCAGTACACTGGGTTCACATTCAGATGAGCCTGGGATTGCTGCTGCTACAACAGTTTTATCCAGCTTGTGTTCAGTGATATAGAAAGATTTAATGCTTGGTTTCTGAATATCCGTGTGACTTATACTACTGTGTTTGAGCATAACACACACACACACTTCCTGAAACTCTCTGGGTATATATGTATATATGTGGTGATGGAAGAGTTTTTGAGTAGTGGAGATGGGAAGTGCGGCAGTTTGTGGTGTAGGGTGGTTGTGTGTGTGTCTGTGTGTGTGTATGTGTGTGTGTGTGTGTATGTAGCAGTGTGGGATGAGACAGTGTATTTGAGGTGTGGTGGCGTGAGGTGGAATAGTGTAGCCTATTTATGGCTCAGTAGTATGTAATGTGGCAGTGTGAGATGGCACTGTATGGTGTGGAGTTAGGACAGTGTGTGTAGTGTAGCTGTGTGTAGTGTGGCAGTGTATGGTGAGGGATAGACAATTTGTGTACTGTGGTAGTGTGGGATGTGATGTGGCAGTGTATGTTATGTAGCAGTATGTAGTGTGGCAGTGTGCAGGTGGATCAAATATACTTGGTTTTGTCTCATGCTGCTCAGTAACTTTTGTGTCACCCTGTACTTAATATTTTACACGGGAAAAGAATTAATAGTATTTTGAAACATTAATCAACCGCATGCTATTACTTATAGCCACTGGAAATGCCACTTGCATGTATTTATTTGAATATTTACTGGGATGAGGAGTACACTAAGGTACACATGTTATTTTTTTATTATAACTGACTGAGATTGGTTATAAATGGTGTTTCTTTTAGATGAAGTTGTTTGGCGTATGTATATGGTTGTTGTTTCCAATAATTTTGTTGTAATGATTCTTGTGATAATATTTTAGTCTTGGTTAGTTTTGTGTCTTGTGGATTTATTATTTCTTTGTTTCGTATATAAAGGCTCGCATGCTTCAGCCTTAGTCACCTAATGGCTGCTTTCCACACAGCTCAGTCTCTGGCAGCCTCCCTATTCAGTTCATTATCCCTGAGGTCACACACTATGACATTTTTTGGTCTGCTTCTTGTCACCCCCATCATTCACACTTCTCACCTTCCACACCCATTTCTCATCATCCATCCCCTTCACATGCCCAAACCATCTCAGTTAAATTCTCCCAAACATGGGTGATGGGAGTGTGCTTTTCCCAGTAACTGACCTGTGTTGGTGTTATTATTAGTTATGTTTGGTTACCACTGATTTGGTAATGTGTCTGGCAGGGTCTGATGAGTTACGTGGGTCAGCTTCTGTGATGGAGTCAAGTATTTATATATGGACTGATATTACACCTCATTATTCTTTGTCTAGGAAAATAATAGAAAAGAAATTCTGGAAGCTGTGGTTTTATTTAGCTTACCTAAGTTGCAGTGCCTGTAATCCACCCACTCAGTGTATTCCTGCCTTTAGGTGACTATACTGAATGACAAGCCAAATGGTTTCCTGCAAATGAGGAAACTTTACAGTGTTGGATGGTAACCATATAACTAAATAATGCCTGGTGGTTCAGTGGGTTGAGGTGCTGCAACTGGATTGAGCCTGTAAGGGTTTATATCTGAGGGAATGTTGGGTTTTATTGCTCACATAATGGCACTCAGGGAAAAGGGAGGCTGATTAAGCCTTTAATTGTTTTCGTTTTCGTTTTTAAAGGCTCCAACATGCTTGCATGCGTCGACCTTGGTCACCTAATGGCGGCTCTCCATGCTGCTCGATCTTTGGCAGCCTCCCTGTTTAGTCCCTTAACCCTGAGGTCACAATGACCTCGTCCCATGTCTTTCTTGGTCTACCCCTCCCCCAATATTAACACTTCTCACCCTCTGCACCCAATTATCATCCCCCATGCTCTCCACATGTCCAAACCACCTCAGCCTACCTCTCGTCATCACAACACCAATACACTCCAGTCCCATCCTACCTCTCAACTCTTCCATCGTAAACCCAGCCCCCCCAGGCCTTGCACGCAGGGATGCACTGCACATCCACCTAATCATTGTCATTTCTGTATGTTTAAGCCTGCGAATATCCTTTTCCTTTACTGCCCAGGTCTCACTACCATACAGCATCACACTCTTAACACATGCTGCATACAAAGACCCCTTAGCACGTAAGGAGAGTCCTCTCAATGTCATGAGAGGCAACAGCTCCCTGAACTTCTTCCAGCCACTTCTCACCCTAGCAACCGAGCTAACTCCAGCCCCACCTCCAGCACATAACATGCCTCCCAAAAAACAAACTCTTGCACTCACTCCAGAGACTCACCAGCAGGTTCAATCCTTTCATGCCTAACAATCTCCACTTGCTCTCCCCAACACGCCTCACACATAAAATCAGCATTATCTCGCAGTCTACCTCTAATACCAGTACATCTCTTGTGCACCCATTTATCACAAACACTGCACAAGATGGAATTACCTCCTATGCCCTTATGGCAAATTGCACATTGCCACTTTCCCTCTCCTCTGACTGTACCGCCACCAACCCTAGATATCATCACTTTTGTTTTATCTGCATTTACCCTTGAGCCCTTGTGCCCCATACCATCTCTCCACTTCCTAAATCTTTCCTCCGCCTCCTTTTCATTCTCTGCAGTCAACACCAAATCATCAGCATACATCTCCCACGGGAGTCCATCTCTGAAATCACGTGAGAGGGCTTCAAGTACCATGATAAACAACAAGGGACTCAAAACTGACCCCTGATGCACACCAACATTCTCGGAAAACTCACCACTCAAAACTCCATTCACTCTTACCTGGGTGCGAGCACCCACGTACATGGCCATAACTACCCTAACCAGCCACTCTTCCACTTTCTCATTGCCCACTTCACCACCTCTCTAGAGACTCTTTCAAAGGCCTTTTCCAAATCAACAAAAATAAAATACAGTTCCCTTTTCTTTCCAATATATTTTTCCTGGAGCTGTCGAACAATGAATATGGCATCAGTGGTCCCCCTGCCTGGCAGAAACCCAAACTGCATCTCATCAATATTCACTCTTTCTCTAATCATACCTTCTAGAACTCTCTCCATTACTTTCATTATCTGATCTAAGAGCTTTATACCTTTGTAATTTCCCCTTTCCAGGGCATCATCCTTCCCTTTGTACACATTTACAATTACACTCTTCAGCCAATCATCTGGGACAACACACTCATATATAATCATGTTTATCAGGTCAGTGACTAACTTCACGCCAATATCTCCTGAGGACTTCAACATTTCGGCGGTCAACCCAGACACACCTGCTGTCAGGCAAAAATAGATTGGATGAATGGATGGATAGATGGCTCATGAATATTCTCTCACTCTCAACTCCATGTTCATTTGGTGTTAAATGGGACTCTCTCTCTTTCTCAGTCTCTCTCAGCACAAGCCATTTCCTTGATAGATATGGCACATTCTCTCGTCCAGCTTACCAACCTTTCTGTCTGTTCATTTATCGACTTAACTCCTCGTTTTTCTACCTATTGATCTGCATACCTGTCTACCTGTCACATTGTAACTCCATCTATCTGTATTTATCTATCTGAGTGCCCGAATTCAATAGCTGATAAATATTCAAATGAAAGATGAGCCGTACAAACAAAATACCCCTTGTTCATTTTATGCCGTATATCTGTAGAATTTCTTATCATCCAGAAAAATACATAATTCATACCCACTGAATCATTAGGGAAAAAAAAACAACATATACTTGTTAAACCTAGCAAACCGACAAGCCCGCCATAAAGGCATATCGGAAAGCATTTGATGATATAATTCAAGCCATCTATTGGCTCTCCTGTATCTCAGAAACCAATCAGAGCACGACCTTTGTCAGACTATGATGAGAATTTCTAAGTAAGATGCTAAACGCGCCGGGAAATAACAAAATTTTTGCTTATTTGCTTCAAACAGTTAAACAATCAAGGGAAAATAGGTAGTCTGTGTTGGCGGCAGTAAAATGAAAATCTATAGTAGTAAAACTGATTTTTAAAGTTGATTATTAATCATGCTGATATGTGATCATAACATATGGCAATTAAGAACCCATTAATCACGTGAGATAATGAGGAAAGGTAAAAAAAAAAAACGATGTAAGAGAAGTAACGCGGGAAACGTCACCTCGAATTCTCACTCTCCAACCAGGCGCCCTTAAGCTCACACCTCAACCGCTAGCATGTCTGGTTCGTATATTCGTTTATTTTTCGCGTTATCTCAACTTTCCTTAACGTGTGAATAATTAATGATGTTTAGCATTGACTGTGTAATAAGCTAGGTATTCTTTATAGAGTTAGACGTAAGAGTCTTAATATATTAGCCAGCAGATGGAATGAAAACAACGGTAGCTGGTTGTTGCATCTTGATTCGCTGTGACGTTTGTTACTGAGGTTCCTAATGGTTTGAGAGTTAAGTGTATCACATTGTCAGATACGGACGGATGGTTCTGGCAGTGAGGTGGAGCAGGTTATGTAGAATTTGGAACGTGTGAATGGTTGTTTGGCCGATTTTCACAAGTCTGATGGCATTTCTCTAGCTTTTGCTTTCCTGTTTCTGGTAGTGGACGTCTTGGACTTCGTGGCATATCTTTATTTGCGATTTGGCCATTTTAGTTGCTCAGTCTTAGGAATAATAAAAAGCTAACATGCCGTAACTGTTGTTGTGGTGTTATGAAATTTGAACGCGGTGGACTGCTGGCTTTAACTGCCATTCTGCAGTCAACAATTCTTTTCGAATGAATGAACTGTAAGAAAAAACTAGCACAGCCTAGAGAAGCTATGTGGCATTGATTCTTTTCGAAGATAGCCTGTGTGTGAGAAAACAGCTGAAAGACGTTGAATGATACCCAGAAGTTTACATTGACATTGGGGTTTTCGATTGTTCAGATATTTCGTTTTTGAATTTACTGTTTTGCTTGGCGAGGTAATTAGGATCAAAGGATGCCAAGGTTAGGATGGGAATACAGTATATGGTTTTTAAAAGTTAGAAAATCGTTTGTCAGCATTTTCTGGGTCCGGTCATTCTGGTGTTAAGTTAGCCGGTACATGTACATACAAACACCCATCCTTTTGACACATCCGTCGGAAGTCGGCAATAACGGAAATATAACGCGGTAAAAGCATCATTAACCCTTTCACTACCATAGTCACCCTCACAATGAACAAAAGTAGTGGAGCGGAGTTTGAATTTGAACCTGTGATTTCCTCTCAGCTTTGTGAGTCTGATTACGAATTTTATTCTTGCTGCCTTTACAGGATTTTTCAGTCGAAACAATGTAGTGACGGTTAATGGAGTTTTGTAAAGGATTTCTAGTCAACCAAATCGTCTCGAGGCATGAATTACGTAATCGGATGGAAGGGTTTAAAATAGGGTTTGTAACTACGTCATCATTTGAACGAAGCATGTAATTGATAGTCTGGTATTAGCAGTGATATGACTACCAGAAATCATTAGTATATCGCAAGACAAATACAAGAACATTACAACTCTTGTGGGAAGCGGGCATTGGCAGGGCAGGACATCTATAAAAAGAGCAGCAGCCGTAACAGTTGACCCGCTGTTTGGAAAATATAGAGGTGCTGAACGCTTGAAAGTTGAAGCAGTTACCTTGTTCACATGTTCGGTCAGGAGTTATGAGTAGCAGTTTAGATGCGTTGATTTCATATGTGGCGCAGGGATTAATAAGTATTTTTGTACAGAGCAGAGGAAGGAAAAAATTAAAAAATCCATACAACAGAATACAGGAGTCTTCTATTAATTTAAAAAAAAAAAAATGAACTGTATTGCATTCACCTTAACCTGACATCCGTAACTCCATTTTTTAGTCTGATTGAAGGATAAAATAATCTGACCAGTAACCTCGAACTTAACTATCTTATCCAGTTCAGTCAGATAAAAATAAACCAGCTGTAGTGAAGAAGTGTTACTCTGTTCGTTTTAACATGGCCTAAAATTGTAGTCACTTAAAATGCAAAGCTACAACAATAAAACACTAGGATATGGTGCTAGTCGCGAAGAAGTGTGTGAAGTCTGTACAGCCATAATATTTTCTGCAACTGAGCTACGTGAAATGAGCAACAAAAGAGCGAAACTGGGTTAAGTAAATGAAGTATTGGCTGTAGTGATGCTGTTCTGTTCTTAACGTGGTTTATTATACATGAATTAAGTATAGTTGCCCCGTGCGTTTAGGCTGGCTGCCAGTCGAGGGTAAAAGTTCGCCCAAACATTTCCCACTCATGCTTGTCACTTCCTCTGCTGGCTTTTAGTTCTTTCGTATTAACTTGGTAGATTTTTTTTTCTGTACTCTTGTAGTTAGTAGTTTTACTTTTACATGTTAGATTGAAGTACCCCCCCCCCCCCTTAAATGCCAGGCACCACTCTTATCATGCACCACCCAGTAACCGTTATCTAAACCATGCATCCCCTTTAATGCTTATGTCGCCCAGACAAGCAAATTGACCTGTACCACTTCAAAATGACCAGGTATGTTTCTTGTATGCCGCTTTCGCCAGATTCGTAACTAAAGCATGACTACATAGGGGTAAGCAGTGCCAGATTCATAAAGAGTAGCCTGATTCATAACCAAATATCGCCTCTTTCCGCCATAGCTATCAATTCCTACCCATGTTTTCTTAAACCTAATATACTGTACTTTTATCACTAGACCGTCACAACACCCACCTTTATCTCTGATATGAGTAAAGGGCAGGTCCATTATCACGGGTTAGAAGTGCCAATTTCCGTATACGTGGGTGAGCTTTGTTTGATCGGTAAACGGAAAGGACTTGTGATAAGCCTGACTTGGGCATGTTCGCCATTTTTGATCAATAGTGAGGGTTTGAGGGGTGCGGAAGTTTGAAGTTAATATCTTGGCTCCGTGGTATATTGTTATCTATCCCCACTTTCTCCCCCTTCCCGTAATCTACTCCCCCCCTCTTTCATCTATCCCCACTTCCCCATCCCCCTTGGCCACCTTCCTTCCTCCCCGTTCATCTACCCTCACTTCTCCCCCATTCCCTCTGCCATCTCTCCCCACTCCCACCTCCTGTTGAGATGACAGGATGACGTGGCCGGCGATAAGAGATAGCAGAGGTTGTTGGGTAAGTCGGAGTGATGGCGGTGTAAGGGCGCGAAAGCTAGGTGGGGAAGGGAGGTGGTTAGGGAAGTAATCTGGTGTTTCAAAGGACGCGAGTTCAGATAGGGCAGGAAAGTATATTTGAAATTCTTGAGGTTTTATATTTATTCTAGTTCAGTTTGTTCACTACCGTCATTTCTTTCGTGCGTGTTTCATTTAATTCTGTTTGTATAATTGTCAGACATTGGTTCGTTCATCAGTTTCATTTAGTTGGTTTCATTCATTCTTCATTCGTTGGTTGGTCATACGTTTTTCACTAATTCATTCATCTCTCTTCATTGGTTCGTTTGTTCGTATAGTTCAGTTTGTTTTGTACCTTTATTCTTCAGTTCATTCATACCCTTATACATTCATCCCATTATTCATATCTTGGTCAGTTCATTCATGCCTTCATCCCAGAAAGATAAAAAGCAATAAGTGGTAAGCACGTCCAGCTGATAATGCAGCCACTCAAAGCTCTTACTGCCTTATCATTTTCCCCCCTGATAGGCTGGTGCTGTGACCCTTCGATTGTCTGGGTCTTGGGTATAGTGTCCTTGTTTCCCCAGTGTCTTGAGTGGGATGGCAGGACCTAGGAGGAGTGGGTTTAGTTGTCATTGGTATTAAGTGATGTTTATATTTTCAAGGATTACAGAATTGTAGTTTAATACTTTTTTGACACAGCTTTTGATTGATGATGTAGCCTGGTGTTAAGTGTTAGTGCAGTAGTTAGAATTATAAAGTACTGTATAATTACGTAGGTTTAAAGAACATTAGGTAGTTACAAACTTTTGTATTTGAATTAAGTAAGGTTTGCAGTGTATTAAAACGAGTAAGTTGTGTGAATGTTCTCGGCTTCATTTGAGGGCAGTGGGGATGACAATGAAGTGATAAGATAGCAATGAAAGGGGTGACCTTAGCCCCCTCCTCCCGATGTAACACCACGCATACTGGGAAGCTTATCTCGGGGGGGGGGGGTTGCCCCTCTGTTAATTTGCTGCACTGCTTAGTTGGTCTGCAGATGAAAACAGTGTTTGAAATTTTTTGCTAGGAAAAGTTTTACACGTCTGCATATTTTAGGGTCAGGAGGCTGTGGGTATGGGGTTTCAAGGGAAGTAGTGTTTTGGAAACAGTTTAATTCAAGGACAGTGTGTGCATTGAAAACTTTAATCCTTCACCCGCTGAAATTGAATGTGGTCCCGTGCCGCCTGCCTCCGCCGACAGTGTTCCACACGGAGGACACTGGGGAGGAACGCAAGTACCAGTTCCGGCGCATCCAGACCACCACCATCAGGTTCCAGGTGAGGGCGGAGCACGACGTGGCCATTTGCCTATCCAGCGACAATGAGGAGGAGCCCGAGGACATGTACGAGATCTTCATTGGCTGCTGGGGCGGTGGAGAGTCAGGCATCAGGCGCAAGAAGCATGACGATGTGTGCAGGATGGAGACGACAGATATCCTGTCTGGGAACGAGTTTCGCTCCTTTTGGATCAAGATACAGCATGGCGTCATCAAGGTCTGAGAAAATACCACTAAATTTCCTGTTGTAAATATCAGCTGTAGGAGTGAAATGTTATCTTTTGTAAATGAACTTAAAATATGTACTGTAATGTATCTTTTCATGTTGTAAATGCAAGGTTGAAGAGAAATACTAGCAATTTTGCAATATCATCAATTAGGTATTAGGTTGCAGAACATGAGGTGAATTGCAAAGAACCTCTGTTGTGCAATGTAATTCAATAGTAAGTGTTATATTCACCTCTAGCTAGTAGATGACCTGTTATAGAGGCCCTGTAGTAATGTGAACGGGTCTGTCCGTACGCTAGGTTGGTCGTTCTGGCGCCAAGCACGCGTTTATGACCTACAGTGACCCGGAGACGCTCATGCACGTGACCTGGTACGGCTACTCGACAGGATGGGGTGCAGAGGGAGAGTGGATTTTCCCTGGTATGCTTGATTTCCAAAGCCCTGTAATTTATGGTTATAATTTGTTGCCCTGGTCTTCCCGCTAAAATTCACGGGCAGAGCTTTATTACTTGCATAGTAAATATACCATGACACTGTTAGTGAAATGAAATTAGTGATAAGTGATACAAAGGAATGTGAAATGCATGTGACTGAAATATACTGAAATGTGAAAGTGACGTGCAGTAAAAGCTGATACATGTTACTGATGGCCATGCTTGTATATTCACCAGATGAGGAAGACACTTCTTCGTCCTCGTCCTCTGCCATGTCCTCGTCAGACTCCGAGGCTGAGGACATCAACGGACTTGAGGACAGACGTAAGCACCAACCACAACTGTTTTGACGTTTAAATACAAATCAAAGAGACTGGGTACTGTTAAAAATCCTGGTCAAAAGTAGTGGGAACAAACCTAGAAGACCTCGAAGTTGACTGGGTGTACATAATAATGGCTTAACATGGAAAAGAAATGGTAAAACAGAAATAATGAAGGAAACATCTTACTAGAAAACGTGTGGAAAAGTGAATGCTACCAGTATGTGAATTGGTGACACGAAGTTGTGAAAATGTGGCTGACACAGGAAGCCTTTGAAATACCACTGCCTGCAAGGACGTGAAATACAAAAGCAAAAACTCGGTACCTGTCTGAATTTATGCCTCATCTCGTTCCCTGTGATCATGGGTTAGGCATATCATTCACGTAGTGCCGTACACGAGAGGGAAATTTGTTCTTAAGTGTCCATTTTACTGTATAGGTAATGATGATGTCCTAGGTTAGGGTTGGGATATTTTATTGTTTATATACTGCTGTTTTGTGTAAGACTGGCTAGGTTATTTTACTTTGCTTAAGTGGTCGGTTTTTGTTACGGTATTATGTAAGGCTGGGTTAGGATTTTGAGTTACTGTAAGGGTAGGTTACTGTTATTAGCAGTGCAGTTTAAACTAAGGTTACTGTTGTGTAAGGATGGTATAGGGTATTTATTTCACTGCTGCTATGAAATGTTATGTTGGTATTGAGAGCACCTTAGCTTATATTACTTCAGTTGTCAGTATAAGGAAAGTAAAGTTCGTGTTTTGTTTCAGCGATCCAGTACAAACGTCCTGCTCGTTGGGTGCCGGCCAAAGGAGGCTACTTCCCACGTCACCCCGTGTCTGGTGGAGAGGGACCTGATGGGGAGGTAACCCGCACGCTGTCCACCTTACCTGAAAATGCCACCACACAACCTTCCCATCCATATATGTTACACCTTAACCTTTCCAAATCTTTATGGGTCTCCAATCCCTCATTCTCCCATACTCATACACTTTTTCCTTTCCTACCCCTACTACTTTTCCTACTCAGCACTGTCTCCTTAACTGCTGTCCCCCCCCCTCTCTCTCTCTCCATATTTTTTCTTTCTCACTCCCTCTTGCCTGTACTCTGCTCCCTGCCATCCCTTACCACTGCACACCATTACCTTCGCTTACATACTCTTCAGTCAGTCTGTCTCCATACGTTATAACATTATTCTTCTATACACTATTTTCATCTGGCGTAATATTGCCATCTTGCTTGAATGTTGCTGTAATAACACTGGAACAGGGCGCTAGTCATGGAGTGGTAAGCTGTTGGTATAGTTCCAGATGTCATGGTTAAAGTCGGGAAAATGCTAAGCTGTAGTTATGTTAACCATGTATACTTTATTTAGTAGTGCCAGTGTTGTGATAGCGGCTGTTGTCTCCATTGTAATATTTGTCTGGTTTCCATTGTAATATTTGTCTTGTATCCATTGTAATATTTGTCTGGTATCCATTGTAATATTTGTCTGGTTTCCATTGTAATATTTGTCTGGTTTCCATTGTAATATTTGTTTTGTATCCATTGTAATATTTGTCTTGTATCCATTGTAATATTTGTCGTGGCCCCATTGTAATACCTTATGTCTTGTATTATATCTGCTGTATCACTGCAGGTGTTTGTTGGTATGGCACGGCATGAGGACGACTACGTGCTGGGTATGGTGGTGCCTGATCATGGCTGCTGCTACGTGCCCTATGGTGGGGACGCCATACCGAAGGATGAGTACTTCGTGAGTATATAGTACATACCGCATTCAGTTAGATGAACCCATTGTTACTATAGTCATTATTACAGTAATTATCTCTATTGCCAGACGCCTGAATCCTGTAAGGGGTGGCCACAAACGAATCTCCATTTTGCCCTGTCCCCCACAGTTTCATTTCCCTGCTTCCAGCTCACACCCCGCTCTCATATCCTCTCCACTCCATCCCTCCATCTCATCCTTGGCCTCCCTTTCCCTCCACCTCACTCACATACTCTCCTCGTCAGTCTCTCGCTCTCCATCTTTTCCACATGGCCAAACCACCTGTGTATTACCCGTCATAGTCATTATGTATCCAAAAATGTCATTCTATTACGTTTATTACCTTTTTATGTAATGTTAGATGTCTCCAGGTATCCAAACTTTTTATTACTTACCGGATCTTCACCATAATTTACAGCCTGATACCGTGTTATGGGAAAGCCATTAGTCTGCAGGCCTCGAGTACACACCTTCACATAAACCGTTATTGTGTTGCCACTGTATTGCTAAACAGTAGAGTTAAAAATTGTGGGCATCGCTGTCTGATAAAAAGTACAATGTGGCAGATTTCCTGGTGACCCCCCACCCCACCTCCTTATTAGTTTAACCCTTAGCAGACGGAGGGACAGGGAAAGATAAAAGAAAGGGAAGGGAGAACAGAGCCTAGCAGTATGGCGAAGGTGTGGTTGATGTGCAGGGGGACCTGATAGATAGGCAGTGTTTGAGGACTTGACGGAAAAAGAAGACCGAAAGGGAGGAGTGTATAATGAAATGAAATCTTTTATAGTATTGTATCATTTATCATTCTCTTGAATCTCATGTTCGAAAGACCGCAACCATGCCAGTGTTACACTAAACTGACAGTGGGAGGGAGAAGAAAGAGGGAAAGGGGGAGACGAAGGCGAAAGGAAACTGGAAACAGTGGAGGAGAGATGAGAGAAAATGATAGGAATGAGGGAAAGGGAGTGACGAGGCTAAAGATGTGAAGCTGATAGGAAGTGAAAGTGGAAGTCATGGATTTCTGTAACATAACCCAGTTATTTTTGTATGTACACAGCAATCTCGCTAGTGTGACAGCTGGGGCAGAGGGAGAGGAAAGAAGGAAAGAGAGAGATGGAGGCAAAAGGAGATAGGAAAGGAGAAACGCACAAAAGAGGAAGTGAAAGCTTGAGGTCATGAAGTGTATCGTAACACAAAAATACTTTTCCAGGTACTGAGCAACCCAGCCAGTGTGACCCTGAGCTGGGAACCAGGTGCCTATGGGAAGGTGCCGGCTGGAGCGCTGCAGGGAGGACGCACAGAGGATGGAGAGGCGCTGTTCATTGGCAGGGTGTCCGTCGATGGACTGGTGTCGGTTGGCAAAGTAAGTTTTAACATTTGTTGTTATAGTAACCTGCAGATATCTCACTGTTTATAGCCGGACGTAAACCGCAAGAGGTAACACGAACACAGAGCCTCGGTGTCACCCTGTACTACGCCATCAATCTGTCCATTTTACGCAACCCTCATTTATACACACCTCTGCTTCAGCCCTGGTCACCTCCTTCCTTTCTTGCTCAGTCGCTCCTCCCTCTCCTGATCTTCGGTATCGTCCTCAGCCTCTACACCTCGTCCTCTCTACCTCTCCCATTCACCTCCACCTCGTTCTCGGGCTCGACCTCGATCTACCTCGTCCTCGACTCCTTTACACCTCCACCCACTCGACACGGCCAAACCTTATCAGGGCATTTTTAGCACAGTAATATCAGGACCACTGCCAACAATGATTAACTAGGCCAACTTAAAGGGTTCACCAGCAGTCAGTTGTAATAACTAACCGTTGATCAAATACCTCTAATTCTTTTACCTTGACGTTGCTACATGTGTAAATTTGCCAGCCACAGTTGTTATTTAAAGTTTCATTGACCAGAAAGCTTAGTCGCCTAGAATAATCCAAAAAGTCTTACATCTTTTTTGGATGCTCAGCTGTAAACAGAAGTGATGCAAGTTACGAAGAAAGGATGTTGAGCCGCAATATTCTGCCACTGAGCTTGGGGAAGGATGCTGCTGAAGTGATGATCTACAGTATAGTTATCTTTAGGGATATTTTTTTATTTTTGACTGTTTTCCGCAGGTGCACCCGAGCCACGGAGTGTGCTATGTGCCGTACGGTGGCAGTGAACATGCCCACAAGAACTACGAGGTGCTCTGTGCTCGCAACATCAACGTAAAGATCTAAACTACCTCGCTCCACCCCGACACGAACTCCAGTTTTCCAAGTCTCATGTTTTGCTTTTCTGATGCATATATAATGTTTTTGGACTTTCTTGCTGTCATACACAGTTCATAGCCTCAGTGACCGCTCATTCGGTCTATTTCACTTGTTCATACAAAGACAAACTACAGCAAGCCTTTCCACTCGTTCAGAATAACCAGAACTCCCTTAAATCTGAGTAATTGTACTTCTTTATCGTTCTTATCAGTTTTCATACTAGCCATAAAAAATCCCTGCTAATCGTTCGTAAATGTTTACTTTAAAAAAAGAAATTGATTGTAATTAAATACACGTACATCAGTTATGCTTTGATTTATTTCTGTGGAATAACTGATTGTTAAACAAGGCAGTAAATTAATCATTCCTTATTATTTTACATTGTTTGCATAATGCGTTGTATTGCTTTGGTTTGTGGGTTTTGGCCTGGGTTGTGACATGATTTTGCATTACTAGATGGGTTTTCTTTAATAAACATCTAATTATTTATGGTTTTATCAGCCTAATTGATTATTGATTTACACAGAGCACAGGGCAGTGTAACCAGAATATTTGGTGATGGTTAGCGAGTGTTTTTTCCATTTCCAAATGACAGCTCTATAACACTATTCTTGAAAGAGGAGGTAACTTCATTGACCTGTCTTGACCATAACAAAAGGGTAGAGAATGAAACGGCAGCTTTGTATATCATGACAATTATATAATATACAACCAATGACGATATAGCGACTAGTACATGATAAACACAGATGCATATAAACCCTTACCTTAGCTCACAGCAACACATAAGCTCAGCGACCAACAGGAAACCAGTGACAATGGAAACAAGATTAGCCATATACAAATGTTTCCTGAGGATTTTAAACATTTTCGAAAACACTGACAGTATGTGGACTAGTGAAAAATCGTCCTTGGTATCTTAGGCTGCTTCTGAAATAAAATAAGCAGTGTGTGCATGACCCTGGACTATGGCTATAACTAAAAATGGCTGTTGGAAAACTCATTAATTCAGCTTCACACAATTACAATGGATATGCAGAATACAGCTCAAAGTTTAGAAGGATTTTGGGAAGTAGCCTAATAGCTTAGAGATAGGTAATGGAGTGTAGTTTTGTCTACATATACAAGCTTATCCGTGTTTGGATACATAAAAGGGAAACTAGTTTTTAAAAGTTATTCAGGATTAATACATTGTTAACCTCATCGTTCGACTTTTAACAGGAAAATGTAGATCCAAGGGTGGGAGAAGAAGCGTGGATTATTTTAAGACAAACTAACGCCACAAAACAGCAGCTTGTTATTCAAGCTTTAGCAGATACAGAAGCGTGGTAAGCTTATATTTAACTAAATTAGGTTTTGAAAGTGGAGACTAGGGAGTTTTCTAGGTGGCGTAGGCTTAACTTAGATTTACTTTGCATATTACAATTTTATATTCTCTCGTATTTATAGTTTTATATGTACTTTGCATCAGTAACGTAGAGGATACTTAAGTAATGTGCAAAATAAATCTCGTAGTGATAGCAACCCCAGGCTCATCTGATCGTGAACCCGGTGGACTGCGGGCTGAAACTGCTCTAGTCCACCTTCGATTCAAGACAGGGTGGAGGCTGAGGGATATTTGTAGAACCGGGCAGCTCTACCGCATATACTCCACATACTCAAACTTGCGTCCTAAGTTGTAATACTAGATTAATATTAGATGTTACTTATGAAAAAGAGCAATGGAAAGAACGTAGAGCCACTGCACTAACATTATCTGCCAGTGAGATGTGAAATGAGCTACAGAAGCGCGAAGATATGTGCCAGGCATGACTGCTGGTCTTGACACTAACGTGGACATTATTTTCGTCCATTTGTAGCTTGTTTCAAATACCTCACCAGCAGAAATATCAGCTACCACGTGAAGGCATCCCTCGAGTATGAAAAGGTGTTAATAATCTCAAACCACTTAGAGATCCAGTGCGCTAGAGTTCATTGTAAAAGCTCTATAATTCGGTACAAGCGTCGTTTATCAAAAATGTACACAAATATACTGTACTGTACATGTGTAAATTGACTGGCTACCATATGGACAATTCGCCATATACAAACTTCTCAAATTTATCAAAAGCTACAAGGAAAGTTAGATAGCTAGCTAGGATGTGACTAGTAGAATGGAACACGGTTTGGGGTGTATTAAAAGTGACGCAGGAGCCTCCTAACGCCCCTTCCTGAGCGATTTTGTCTGCATATTCTACATCAATTCTGAATGTTGCAGGATGTAGGAGCGGTATTTGCGTCTCCCTCATTATTCAGTCAATATTTTCAAAAATATAGTTGGAATCAATGAGGATAATGAAGTATATCCAGAATAAATCGATAAGGAAGAGGCGTTAGGAAAAATCCAGAGCTATCTAATATACGCCTTGCTTCCAATCTAGAGCTACCACAATTATTTTCCTTCGTCCGGAGTCCCATAGATTACATGTCTTAACTTGTGATTTCGTAGGTTGGGGAAAATTGGGCTGTTTCTTTGACTTGGCCATCCTGCAAAACAAACTGCGATCATTTTCCTCCTGTGTTTTATTGCATCTAGGCCCGTATTCTCGTCGGGTAAGAAAGCTCCCTAGCACCTTTTCCTCGGAGATTTATGTTTGGACCGGCTGGTTAATATCTCATGGTACCTAGCTTATGGAAACTATGGCGAAACTAGAATGAGTGAAGAAGCACAAATAAAGTAATGGATAAAGATAAGTCGCTTAGGAAAAGGTGTTAGGGAACTCCTTACTCGAGAGTATGGACCCAGTACAGTCTGCAATGATATAGGAAGGCAAAGCACGTTACATCTTAGTCACTTCAGCAGTTATCGAAAAAAAAAAAAAAAACTATGGGTGGCATAGGAGGTTTCGTTAGCAGTTCTTGCATGGCGATTTATTTTACATAACCGTTACACGTTCATTCCCTTATTTTCAAGTGAAATAGTTTGCATCAGTAACAAAGAGAATATTGAGGTGTAATGTGTAGATTAAATCGCCGAGAAGTGTTATACGTAAATCTCCAAATCCACTTTCGGTACAAGTCTGGGCCAGTCGGTGAAGAAACGTGGCGCTTACGGACACAAGTTGTTATTCTTTTAGCATTACTGGTGAAACTGACGAGTGGAAGACGACGACGACGACAGCTGAGAACACTGAATAAGGCGAGTGAGATATTTCGCTTGTGTGTAGGCGTAGTAGTAACACTGAGTAACATTTAAATAATTCTCGTCTCGAACAGTTTTCCATCTTTGTGCGGAATTTGAACGGTGTGGAGAAATTTCAGTACGATGACGTATTAGGATAGTTCTTGTTGCTGTTACATTATTTCATCGCATTTCGTTAAAATAATAGCCAGTCGGGTAAGAATCTACAAAGTTGGTTGGCGCAGAGTATAGCACAGTCGAAAATGGCTGTTCCCAGAATTGGAAATTATTGAAAGACCACGAACAGAATTGGTTTATGCATATCTAGGATTCCAACTCCATTTTTCTTGTACGATGATTTTGCGCGGGTTTAAGTTGTAAAATTAAATTATTGGGATTATTAAGAGTAGATATAGATTAAGGTAGTACTAGGATGAATTAAGAATAAATTAAAATTAGTTAGATTTAGTGGGGCGAAGTGTTAATGCCCCTCGCTGTAAGAAACTGACTCAAGCGGGCACCCCTTACGGGATTATGGCGTCTGGCTATACTGAAGATAGATTTAGATTAAGGCTAGACATTGATGAAAGGGTGGCTTGGAAACACTACGATTGATCACTGACACATGGGTGAACACTGGGATTAGGTGCAGTTAGGTGGTGGTATCGTTTTCTTTTCACTTGACTGTTCTCAAACCCGAGTGTAGTCAGATCCGAGGGTACGAGTAGCTTTGACTAGCAACGAAGGAGATTCATTTTTTAGTCCCCTTCATCTCGGTTCATGAATCCCTTTTGGTTCAGATGATGGCAGAGTGTAGTCAGATCGGAGGGTCATCTGTCTCCCCCTCCATCTCGCTCACACTCTCCTAGTTAGTCTCTCACTCCATCCTCCACATATTACCGCTCACTGCAGAGAATTCGTCGTATTTTTTCTTTAATCTCAGGTCAAACGCTGCTAAGTTCTTGTTAAAATTATGTACACAAGACGGACACAAACAAAAGGGTGAGACGAGGAAAAATATATGTTTCAAGGACCGCCATCTCTGCCATTGCCATTTCCCGTATTCTCGTCAGAAAGCTCCCAAACACCTCTTCCTAAGCGATTTATTTTGCTTAGTACACATTATTACCATCGTGTTATATAAATTGTCACTATACTCTGCACAAATAACGTACAGAATGGTATTAACCAACCATATCGAAAAATAAATCGCTGAGAGGTATATGGACCCTATTCTCGTCAGTTAACTCCCTAACACCTCTTCCTAAGCGATTTATTTTGTTTATTACCCTTGTGTTATATAAATCATGGCACTTTCATCTTACTCTGCGTAAGTAATTTACAGAAGGATATTAACCATCCATATCCAAAAAGAAGTCGCTAAAGAAGAGGTGTTTGGGAGAATGCGGGCCATGGAACATCTGCGCATCCAGTTTTCATCACATTCAAGGCGGCTTTGTGGGAAATGACAGCAGGATAGGCAGCAGTATAGACGATTTTTATAGATATTTGTATAGATGCAAGATCAGAGTATTATAATTGGAATTTCTGGTATTTAGATATAATATTAAGGCGTTTGTTTAGAGGTTTTATATGGATTCTGTGAGAGAGTGATGAGAATTAGTCTTTTATAAGAGGGGGATAGAGTGAAAGAGGATTGTTAAGGATTCTCAGTGACAGAATGATATATATATAGAGAGAGAGAGAATTTTTATGGATTTTGAGTGACAGGATGATAGGAATTGGTTTTGTCAGAGAGAAAATTTCAGTGCACTGAGTGACAGGATGATGATAATTTTTTTTAGATGCATTTTGACAGGATTTTTTTTTTTTTTAGATGTGAACTGAGACCTGCAATAAGGCTGTTACATGAATGGTTATCGGTAGTTAGTTCGCCGGGGTGATTAGTGATTCTGTGGTAATGCCTCAGCTTGGGGTAGTGAGATGGAGTGGTTAGATTAGGTTAGTGGGTTAAGCTACGATACATTAAGCTGTGTTGGTGTAAATGCTGCGAGGAATGAGTTAGGATGGGTTGGGTTAAATTGGGCAAAGCAGGTTGGTTTAGGCTGGAAAATGCGATGGATGTGGTTAGATTGTTAGGTTAGGGTGAGTTACGTTGGGTTAAGCTAGGTTGGTTTAGGCTGTGTTGGCTTGGATGCTGTTAGGAATAAGTTAGGATGGGTTGGGTTAAATTGGGTTAAGGTAGGTTGGTTTAGGCTGGA